>JABUQX010042724.1:0-7500 GCA_015478945.1 Trachelipus rathkii
AGAAAGAAGAAGAAGAAGAAGAAGAGAAAGGAGTAAACAAGAAGGAAAAGAAGAAAAAGAAAGAGGAAGAAGAAGAGAAGAAAGGAAGAAGAAAGAAAGAAGGAAAAGAAGTCCCGCAGAGAAGAAGAGAAGAAGAGAAGAGAAGAGAGGTAATGGATGGAAGAAGAAGAAAGAAAAGGAAGAAAGGAGAAAGAAGTAAGGAAGAAGATGGGAAGGAACGAAGCAAGAAGAAAGAAGAAGAAGAAATTGTAATTAGGAAGGAAAGAAAGGAAAGAAGAAGAAGACGAAGAAGAAGGAGAACTAGAAGAATATGAACATGTCCAAAGAATAAGGAGAAGCAGTTGAAAGAAAGAAGGAAAAGAAGGAAAAGAAGAAAGAAGAAACACAACGAGACAAACGACAGAATAAAATAATAAGACAAAGAACAAGAAAAACAAACGCACCAGAAACAAAAAAAGACAAGCAAAGAGAAGAAAGAAAGGAAGAAGAAAGACGAAGAAAGAAAGCAAAGGGAGGAAGCAGAGAAGAAGAGCAAGAAGGAGAAGAGAAGAAGAAGAAAGAAGGAAGAAAGACAGAAGAAGAAGAAGAAGAAGAAGAAGAAGAAGAAGAAGAAGAAGAAGAAGAAGAAGAAGAAGAAGAAGAAGAAGAAGAAGAAGAAGAAGAAGAAAAAGAAGAAAAGAAGAAGAAGAAAAGAAGAAGAAAAAACGAAGAAGAAAAAACGAAGAAGAAAAAAAGAAGAAGAAAAAAAGGAAGAAGCAACACGGAAGGAACAAGGAAAGAAGAAAGAAACCGAAAAAGGAAAGACGAAAAAGACAGAGCAAGAAGATAGAAGAAGAGACAGAGGAAGAAGAAGAAAAAGAAGAAGAAGAAGAGAAGAAGAAGAAGAAGAAGAAAAGAAGAAAAAAAGAAGAAAAGAAGAAGAAGAAAAAAAGAAGAAGAAAAAAAGAAGAAGAAGAAGAAGAAAAGAAGAAGAAGAAGAAGAACAATTTCACAGCAAGCGACGACTCGCCTAGGGCTTACTGTTATTTATGAGCCTATTTAATCTGATTTTTGGGGCCTTTTGTACTACGATAAGAATAGTCATGGCGGTCGCGGAGCACACAATATTACTTTCATTTTTTATTTTATTTAGCTTGTTTTTTATTTCTTTGCGTAAAGAAATTGTTCATTTATTATTTTATTGAGATTTATTCTGTTTTCATTTGTACATTTTTATGCTATAAATGAGTTTGCACACAGTAACACAAATATTATTTTGATATAAAATATATAATAAATTTGTTTCCCCTTGGCAAAAATATTTACAAAAGAAAATTTTTATTAAATGCCCAACTTAAATATTTTTTCAATATAAACCTAACAGAAGATATAATTTAATTAAATTATATATATAATTAATAAAATTTAAATTAAATGTGTCTATGAAATATGATTAAATTATAGACTCATCGGATATTACTATTTTATGACATTTCATGAAATTGAGGTGGTGTTTCCTTTTATTGAAAGAAAACGATTTTTTAGTTATTAAGAATGGTATTGGAACAAGACTGTAGAGCTGGGACCGGAGCCACTCACTCAGTTGCAAGGTTTTGGTGGAACCGAAGCAAAAGAAAAAAAATCAGAACTGGAAAAGACATAGCAATAATTATGAAAGAAGAATGGTGTAAAATTGTGAAAGAAAGCTAATTAATTAGCTCAATATTTATGTAAGTAAAGGTGAAATTGAGTAATGAAAATGAAATAAGGCTGGAAAAATGGCCAGTTGTGAGATAGATAGAGCTAAGAGTGTAGTTCACAAAAGGTAATAGTAAATTACAGTGAACTGAGGAGTGAAGTATTGGATGGTATTATAAAAAGGAAAAAAATTCTTTTAGATATTTTGCTAGAAAAAGCTTGGTAAAATGAAGGGAATAAAAGAGAAAACAAAATAAGTTAAAAATTTATGTGAAACTGTAAATAGAAGCTAGATTTTTTATAATGATGATGATGATGATGATGATGATGATGATGAAGTGTTTTAACATGGAGATGATGATAAAGATGATTATGATTCTAATGATGATGATTCTAATTAGTATGAATCTGATTCTTGTAATGATGATGATGATGATGATGATGATGATGATGAAGTGTTTTAACATGGGGATAATGATAAAGATGATTATGATTCTGATGATGACGGCTCTAATGATTGTGAATCTGATTCTTGTAATAATAATGATGATGATGATGATGATGTAATTATCTTCTTATTTTACAAGTTAAAATCTTCTCTCTGTTATTCTTGTATGTGTCAATAAGATTTCTTTTCCAGTAAATAATTTTTCTCTCTTCAGCGCAAGAATATCTACCATTTTTCTCATTTATTTTCTTCCTTTATAGTTTATATTAAGGTTCAGAAACTAAAAAGAATACTTTCATGACTGAATTATTCGTACACACATATAGAGTCAATCAAGTAAAAATCTACATTTAACGTTAGTTTTCGTTATATATATATATATATATATACTTATATGATACACAACTCTAGTTACGGTATATATAATATATATAATAAGTTATATATATATATATATATATATATATAAATTATATAGTATATATATATATATATATATATATATATATATATATATTATATATATATATTATATATATAATATAATATTATATATATATATATATATATATATAAAAGTGCGGTCGGTGCGTGGACCAACTCTGGTTCGGTGCGGAAATTCCGGTGCTCGGCCCAATCCTTAAATTTTTAATTATATATTATATATAAAAAAATAATATATATATATATATTGTTTTTATATATATATATATATATATATATATATATATATATATATATATATATATATAAAAATATATATTATTATATATATTAATATATATATATAATATATATATAATAATATATATATATAATATAATATATATATATATATATATTATATATATATATATATATATTTATAAATATAATATAAATATATTATATATATATATATATATATATATTATACTATATATATATATAATATAATATATATATATATAAATATTATAAATATATTACATATATATATATATATATTATATATTATATATATATATTATATATATATATTAATATATATATATAATATATATATATATATATATATATATATATATATATATATAATATATATATATATATATATTACAGTTAACCACTACTCACGGGCCGAGCCCTTTCAGTGAGGGGCGGGAAGAAATTAATAAAATAAAAGATAAACCACCCAATCCCAAGCCTAAAATAAATCTCTCAAGTGAACGCAGGCGGGGGCTTTAAAGAGAGGAAAATTAAATATATTTGGAAAAACAGAAGAAGGCAAGGAGTTCCACAGAACAGAAGTAGCAGGAAAGAAAGAGGGGCACCACTAAGACAACAAGTCTTGGGGTTCAATACTCACGCAAAACTTCATTGCGAGCAGCAAGCACCCTTGTTAATTGCGATGGGCGACGCAATGGGGTGGGAATGCCAGTGGCCAACTCCCCCGAGCATCTACCGTTGTAAAGAAGTACTATAGAAAAGAGATAGTGCGGCAACGTCACGTCGCAGAGATAGAGGGTTCAGGAGAGTTACGGAAAGTAGGACAGTTTATTAGTTTCTTAGCCTTAGACTCAACCCATATCCAATAGAAGGGTGGAATTGGGAGTCCGCCCCTAGCAAATGTGAGAACAGTTCTCCTTACAAGGTCGGATAAAACCCTTATATATGAATGAAAAAAATGTGCAGAGGAAAAAAAATCACCTTAAATCTGATATAAAAGAAACTTCCCGGTTTCTTAGAGGCCACTTTAGCAACCATTGAAATATGAGGTTTCCAAGACAATTTATTGTTTATGTTTAACAAGAATGTTTATGTTGTTCACAGGAGAGACTTTAGAGCCTTCAAAGTAAATAGGAAATTGGGATGTGTTTTGAGAGGAAGATGAATAAGAAGTTGAGTTTTTTAAAGAGTTGAATTTTTAAAAGGGTTGCGGTGACCCCACCGGGAAATCCCATTCAGATCGACAAGAAATAGGAATCGAAAGCTGAAGACGAGAAAAGGCAACTCTGAAGCAAAAGAGGGGAGCAGATTTGAAGTGAGTAGAAAAGTGGAGAGTTGAGTCATCGGCATTAAGAGTGAAACAGAGTTGGCAAGTACAGCTAGGAGATCGTTTTGATTAAAAGTTAAGAATAAAGTTGGAGTTTCAGAACTGAACCTTGCGGAAACACCACAATTAACAGGAAATGGGGAAGAGGACGCTCCATAAACGAGTGCTGATATGGAGCGATCGAAGACAAAAACTAGAAAAAAGTAAGCAAAGAGAAGGAGGAAACCCAAAGGAAGGGAGCTCTAGAGAGAATTGACGCGTGCCAAACCCGACAAAAAGTTTGGATATGTCAAGGCCACACACGCAAGATCCCCATGGTCCCTTAAGGGCTGAAGACCATAAATCAGTTAGATAGGAAAGTTTGTCACCAGTTGACCTCAAGCGATTGAAAAAGCCATACTGATGTTCTGAAAGAAGGGAATGAGACTCAAGATGATCCAGGAAAATGAGAGTTAAGAAAGAGTTCTCAAAGATTGGATAGAATAACAAGTGAGAGCTATACGGGCGATAGCTGGAAGAATCAAAGAGGCTACCCTTTTAAGAGATCGGTTGAAATATGCGTGCTTCCATCATGAGGAAAAAGTATTAGTATTAAGACATAGAGAGTTGAGTTGAACGAGGACAGGCGCCAGTCAGAAGGCAACTTCCCTCAAAAAACACGGGGAGGAATGCCATCGGGCCATAGCCTTCTGACGTTCAAGATCTCAGATCCCATGCACTCCGATCATGTGTAATCACAGGTAGAGACATGGGAAACCTGAGAGGAGAAGGAGTAGGAGGAGGGATGCCAGAATCGTCCATGGTAGAATTAGATGAAAAAAAGGAGGCCGAAGAGATTGGCCTTTTCAGAAGGAGAGTTAGCAACAGAACCGTCAGAGCGAATAAGGGGAGGAAAGACAGATTTACAAAAGTTGTTAGAGATGTTTTTGGCAAGGGGCCAGAAATTTTTATCAGTAGGAGAACCAAGCAGGTTGTCGCACTTTCTTTTAGTGAAAGTGCGCTTAACCTGTCGATTAGTAACCCTGCAACGATTCCAGAAAGCAAAATGATAAATTAGTAAGATGTGATTAGGAGAATGGAGTTTTTCCGAGATGCCCGATACGCAATGTCTCTTTTTCTTGAATGGCGCGAGAACAAGCTCCATGAACATGGATTTTGGGGAGAAAAAGATTTTGTTGAAGAACATGGAATGAACCTGCTCATCCCATCGGTGATTACGGCCCCCCTTTCAGCAGTGACCGAGGCATCCCCCGAGTCAAAGCAGGATTCATTCCAAGAGTAGTTAGCCAAAAAAAACAACGCAATCCCCCCCAATTAGCCCGATTAAAGTGACAGAAATTACGTATAGGGCATGGTGAAGCTGCTGGAGAAAAAGTATTAAAATTCAAAGCTACAAGATTGTGGTCAGATTAACAATAGGAGGAGAAATGGTTTATTTATATTATAGCGAGGAGTAGTGGTGAAACATAAGTCAATCGTATTCAGATTGGTTAGGACGATCTGGAATATGTGAAGGTTCCTTAATTAACCTGTTCCAGATCGTTGAGGATACTGAATGTTTTGGCCTCCTTCCCGCCTGCTCAGTGTGAAGGAGCCAACCACTCACGTGTGGCTGTAGCGTTGAAATCCCCCTAAATGAGAGGATCTCAGCATGCATTTGGATGGAAGAGTAACAGTCTTGAGCAAGATAGCTAAGATAGTCAATAAAGACGTGAAAATCTGTTCCATTGGGGAGCAGTAGCAGAAAAACAAGATAATGATAGTAGGTAAGGAGAAAGATTAGCCACCAGAACATGAAGACAGGACGATTCAAGATTCTCGAGCTGCACGTGTTACAGGAGCTTTTATGTTTTTAATATAGGCCAGACACCACCACTTTAGACGGAAATTATAGAAAAAGTTATAGTTAGAGATTTAAAGTTTATTTGAAAATGAATTCCTGGCCAGCTGGGTCTCAGACAATAATAAAATGTTAGGTTGAGAGTTAGGGAGGTGATACTCACAGACTCAATGATTAGCACGCAAGGCCACGAACGTTAGCAAAAGTAATAGGGAAAACCCCGCTTGCGGAACCACCCACATCTACTCGACAGTCATTCGATCAGGTCCGCTTTCACAATCAAACGACACAAGCTCTAATAGTTAAAATTGTCACCGTTTGCACGTTTACCTAATCCACAAACACACACACACACTAACACACACACACAAACCTAACACACACACACTAACACACACACACACACACACACACACACACACAACACACAACGATCTTATACTATACAAGATAAGCTTAAAAACAATGTTAAAAACTAAAAACCAAATTAAAGATTAAGTGATGGTAACTGCAATTAAAACTATATAAATTAAATTTTCAATAACTTAATTAATAAAAGAAATTTAAACTAAAAATTCGCAATTCTTTTAAACAATACTTAAGAAAAAAAAAAAATAAAAAATAAACTATAGCTTATCTTAAAAATTCCCGATGAAAAGATTTCGGCAGAAGTTCACATTTATTAAATAAAGGCACTAATTACTATAGACACCAAGAAGTAATAAAATAGCACACTAAAACGACACCAGGACACGATTAAAACAAAATTGGACTATAATAACCAAAAAAAAATAAATTAAAAATTTAAAATAATTATACTATATATACTATATATCATATTATATAATATATATATAATATTATATATATATATATATATTATATATATATATATATATATATATATATATTATATTATTACTGAAACTATAAAACCAGGTTGCCCCTTCGTTCCTTAGAATTGGATGTGGGGTTCGCAACGAAACACCAGAAAAAGAAATTAAAGAAAAAGACTATGACCAGAGTCGAAGAAGAACCCCTTCCATATATATATATATATATATATATAATATATATATATATATATATATTATTACTATTTATATATATATTATATATATATATATCCCGTTAAGCGTTCATCTGCTAGGCCCAGCGTTTCGATCCCAGCAGGGTGAATTACTCAGAAGGGGTATTTTTGTCAATACTTATTAACACTGCGATTGGAGTAGAAGAGGTGGAGCAGTTACCTATCAATATATAATATATAATATATATATTATAATATAATATATATAATATATATATATATATAATATATATATATTATATATATATAATATAATAATATATATAAGTACTGTAGTATGCGCTGAACATATGTGTTCTGCATGCAAAGATTTAATAATTATCCAAATTTCTCAAAGGTCTTTCCTGGGGTGTAGAAAAGCCTTCATCATATATAAGTATATACTAATTATATATATATTATAGTATAAT
>JABUQX010042726.1:10000-15000 GCA_015478945.1 Trachelipus rathkii
TTTATATATATATAATATTATATATATATATTATTAACATATATATATATATATATATATATACATATTATATATATATATATCACGAAAAACTTCCTAATTTAAGCGTAACCAACAACGTCCAAATTTAATTTAAAATCATCTCCTTCGTTTTGTTCATCTTGTCGGCTAATGACCCGCGATTGCGATTTGCAATGATAATTTAATATTACAAATATGCATAGAGTGCACAAGTTGGGCATTACTGTTAAATTACGTCTAATTATCAACAATCCAATATATAGTATGATATATATATATATAGTATATATATATATATTACTATAATAGTATATATATATATATTATAATATATATAATACTATATATATATATATATATATATATTAATATATATACTATATATATATATATATATTTATATATACTATATATATATATATTATATGTATTATATATATAAATATTATATATATATATATAATATATATATATATATATATATATATTATATATATATAATATAATATATAATATAATATAATATATAATATATATTATATATAATATATATATATATAATTATATATAATATATATATATATTTAATATATATATATATAGGGAGATATAGTGTCGTTGAGTGTGGAATTCAGTAGGGTAACAAAATCAAAGATTATACAAGATTATTCCGATGATGCAGTTATTCCAATGTAAATTAACCTTCATGGGAATTAATTAGAAATAGATTATGCAAAGCTATATAGAGTTACGCATTATAGTTTTAGGATAAGAATAACGAGCTTCTTTCTCTATTCGCAGGGAAGAAAGTACACTGATGCATTCAATCCTCTCAAGTTTAGCCGCACCAACTATCGCAGCTGACACGAACGTCAGACATATTTTATCTCGTGTAGAAACAGGTTCTTCTAAAAAACTTAACTCAAGGAAAGTCTAATTGTGGTGTGGTTAAATGGTCAATAGTTAATGGTGATTAGAATACATCCCATGAGAATTGAGATCTAGATTAGGGATTTTTTCTTCAGGCGTACATTCTGTGAAAATCTCACATAGTCAGCAAATCATTTAGCAAATTTTCCTCTGACTAAAAGTTCTTTTCAGCTTTTGTCAGATTAAAGATAATGGTAATTGCCCCCATATATATATATATATATATATATATATATATATATATATATATATATAATATACTTATATATATATATATATATATATATATATGATATATATATATATATATTTATATATCTGCATAGGAACTATAAAATTAACATATAATAATTTGTTCATTAAAATTTAAAGCTATCATAATATATATATATATATATATATATATATATATATATATACGTTATATATATATATATATATAATATATATAGACATTCTTTTAAGATATATTTATATATTATTATATATTATTATATATATATATATATATATATATATTAGTATATATATATATATATATATATATATATATATATAAGGCACATGTTTATAGAGTTTATACGGACAGTAGAGTCTTCCACATTCGAGGTGACGTTTCTATACACGAAATTTAAAAGCATGCCCTAAACGTAATTTCTGTGCACTTTAATCGGCTAATTGGGGGGAATTGCGTTGATTTTTTTGGCTAGCTATCTGGTGAATCCTGCTTTGGACTCGGGGATGCCCCTCGTCACACCTGAAAGGTGGGGGCCGTAATCACCGATGGGATAAGCAACGTTCATTCCATCTTCAACTAAATCTTTTTTCTCCCCAAATCCATGGTTCGATGGAGCTTGTTCTTGCGCTATTCAAGAAGACATTGCGTATCGGGCATGAAAAACTCTCAATCTCCTAATCATCTTACTAATTTTTCATTCTGCCTCGGATCGTTGCAGGATACTATTTGACAGGCCTTAGCGCATTTCACTAAAAGAAAGTGCGACAAACCTGTTTGGTTCTCCTACTGATAAAAATTCTGGCCTCTTGCCAAAACATCTCTAAACAACTTTTGTAATCTGCCTTTCCTCCCTTATTCGCTCTGACGGTTCCGTTGCTAACTCTCCTTCTGAAAAGGCGCAATCTCTTTCGGAACTCCTTTTTTTCATCTAATTCTACCTGGACGATTCCTGGCATCCCTCCTCTACTCCTTCTTCCTCTCAGGTTTTCCTATGTCTTTACCTGTGATTAACATGACCGTGTGCATGGGATCCTGAGATCTATGAACGTCCAGGAAAGGCTAGTGGCCCGGATGGCATTCCTCCCGTGTTTTGGGGAGTGTTGCTTCTTGAGTTGGGCGCCTGTCCTCGCTTCAACTCTACTTCTCTATGTCTTAATACTCAAATACTTTTTTTCCTCAGTGCTGAAGCCGCGCATATGTCCAACCGATCCCGAAAAAAGCAGCGGCTCTGATCCTTACCAACTATCGCCCTATAGTCTCACTTGTATTCTATCTAAAAATCTTTGCAACTCTCTTAACTATCATTTCTGGATCATCTGGAAGGGTCTCATGTCCCTCTTTCAGATCATTAGTAAATGGCTTTCGTTCGTTCGAATAGGTCACCTGGTGACATACTTTCTATCTAACTGATTTTATGGTCTTCAGCCCTTAGGGACCATGGGAGTCTTGCCGTGGTGGCGCTTGCATATCCAAAGCTTTTGCGGGTTTGGCACGCGTCTCTGCTCTCTAAGCTCCCTCCTTTGGGTTTTCCTCCTTCTCTTTGCTTACTCTTGTCCAGTTTTCTCTCCAATCGCTCTATATCAGCACTCGTTAATGGAGCGAACCTCTTCTCCTTTCCTGTTAATTGTGGTGTTCGCAAGGTTCTGTCCTATCTCCAACTTTATTCCTACTTTTCAATAATGATTTCCTCAGCTGTACTTCCAACTATGTTCACTCTTATGCCGATGACTCAACTCTCCACTCTTCTACTCACTTTAAATCTGCTCCCTCTTTTGCTTCTAGAGTTGCCTCTCATCTTCAGCTTTCCGATTCTATTCTTGTCGATCTGGATGGGATTTCCCGTTGGGGTCACCGCAACCTTGTAAAATTCAACTCTTTAAAAACTCAACTTCTCTACATCTCCCTTTCAAACACCTCCCAACTTCCTATTTCCTTTGACGGCTCTAACGTCTCTCCTGTGACAACATAAACATTCTTTGTCTTAACATAAACAATAATTGTCTTGGAAACCTCATATTTTCAATGGTTGCAAGGTGGCTCAAAGAACTGGGAGTTCGGTTGCGGGAATTTTTTACTCTCAGCACAGAAACTCCAGTTGTATAAGGGCCTTATTTGCCCTTGTATGGAGTACTGTTCTCACATTTGGGGGGCTCCGGCTCCACCCTTCTATTGGATAGGGTTGAGTCTAAAGCTAAGCCGATAATAAATCTGTCCCTACTTTCTAACTCTCTTGACCCTCTTTATCTCTGCGACGTGACGTTGGCGCACTATCCTTTCTATAGGTACTAAACGGTAGATGCTCGGGGAAGCTTGGCCCCTCGGCACTCCACCTCCTTGCGTCGCCTCTGCAATACAAGGGGTGCCCAGCCTGCATGACGGTTTTGCGGTGAAGTAATTGAGAACCCCAGACTTGTTCGTTGGGGTGCCTCTTTTCTTTCCTGCTACTTCTGTTCTGTGGAACTCCTTGCTTCTTCTGTTTTTCCAACTATATTAATCTTCCTCCTCTTAAAGCCCACGTCTGCGTCACACCTGAGAGATTTGCCTTAGGCTGGGAATTGGGTGTTTTTTTTTAATGTTTTAATTTTCCGCCCCTCCTTGAAACAGGGCTTCGGCCCCGTGGAGTGGGTGTTGATTGGTAAAAAAAAAAAAAAAAAATAGCAAGTTTTAAGAAAGTTGTTGGAAAATACTGAGGAATACAAAATTGTTTGATTTTGCAACGGCATTTACATTAACTGTCTTCTGAAGTTTCTCAATTCCACTTTGTGACCAGGATGACCCTTCCATGTTGAAGGATTTTTCTCGAGAAAATCAATGCTGATAGAAAATCTCGTGAAGAAAGTTTTTGTACCAGGAGTTACAAAAGACGAAAACTAGATGTTTGTAAAGGTAGAAAAATAATTTTGGTGCAGAATGTACTTTTTCCATTAATTTTTTCTTCTTCCTCTTTTTCACCTTTGTCTGCTTCCAGCATAATTTGAACCATATTTGTCTTAACCGCTGTTGGAGCATTGTCTTCAAATAAGGAGAGAGCCACAGTTTTGGGAACTAAGTACCAGAGATGGTTGGATTTTTTTTTGAAGCAGTCTTACAGATTTCTGGATAAATAATCTAATAATTTATCAGTGGATGCATTATTTGGAAATCATGATAAGGTGCTTTAATTGCTTCTGATGACAGAAACCAGCCTCGAACGTACACTCGAGCAAGAAAAATACATATTCTTCTTAAAGAGTTCTTCTCCCTATAAGATAACTGAACTTGATCTTGAAACAGGTATATCTTGAATGCATAAATTGCCTTTGTCATCCACCTAGCATGACTTACGGCTCCTGGTATACGAAACGATATCCCATTCTTCGGAATGCCGCCAATAAAGATCATCGTTAACAGTTGTTTCTGCGCAGAAAGGTGGTGCTCAAGAAATCCAAGAATGATTGCTACCAGTTATGTAAACGTTCTTGTCGAGTTTCGTCCAGGTTTCTCTAAATCTTTTGAAAAGCGCCATGTCTGGACCAGAAGTTGCACCCATCAGTGAGTCGAAACAGCTCCTCAAAACTAACTCAAAAATGTGATGACGGCAAGGGAGGTACAACAGGTTACGATTGAACAATTTCTCTAGATTTGGACAGGCATTATTTACTCGACCTGTGTTGCTTGCTGTCATATTACAGCAAAGTGCCTGAATTTTGTCGGTTATTCCTCACTTCTCCACTGCTTGGTAAACAGCCATGGCTTGCTCTTCTCCTGAAGATGTTGGGATTTCAGGGACTCCCAACAATTGTTCCTTGCCTTGAAAAGTTACTATCATTGC
>JABUQX010042726.1:25000-32500 GCA_015478945.1 Trachelipus rathkii
ATGGTCGAGAATGAAAATGGTTGACAGGTCAATATTATAATAAAGTTTATGTTATTACTGTATTTTTAACTGTATAATAAACTTAGTAATGTAACTTTCATTTCTGAATAAAGGCTTTCAAATTCAAATGATTTTTTTTCTTTTATTTTTGAGATTCTCTTCTTTCCCTTTGCAACGTCCAAAGGAAACCTTTTGCCTTTCAAGTGAACTATTATTATTATTATTATTATTATTATTATTATTATTATTATTATTATTATTATTATTATTATTATTATTATTATTATTATTATTATTATTATTATTATTATTATTATTATTATTATTATTATTATTATTATTATTATTATTATTATTATTATTATTCGTTAATAAGAATGTGGCATGAAAACTTGAAGTAAAATATCCTATTCGGTAATGTAAAAGAATCGAATCTAATAAAACTATTAAATAAAAATTCCTTGCCAATAGAATGAGCTCTGATAGGAAGCAGAGTAAGTAGGAAGAACATTGAAAATAAATATATAGATAAATAAATTATAACAGCAAGAATAATAATAATGATAATAATAATAATAATAATAATAATAATAATAATAATAATAATAATAATAATAATAATAAATAATAATAATAATAATAATAATAATAATAATAATAATAACAATAATAATAATAATAATAATAATTATATAAATAATTATATGAATAATAATATAAATAATAATGTAAATAATAATAATAATAATAATAATAATAATAATAATAATAATAATAATAATAATAATAATAATAATAATAATAATAATAATAATAATAATAATAATAATAATAATAATAATAATAATAATAATAATAATAATAATAATAATAATAATAATAATAATAATAATAATAATAAAAGAGGTTATTTCTATCTTAACTGTCATTACAATATAATATTTCATTATAATATATTTATTCTTGAAGGTATATACTAGTTAATTATGGAAATTTTAAAAAATTTTAAGTAGATTTATACATATTAATATTAACTCTATAAAAAAAATTAAGATACAATTGTAATTTTAAGTGGTAATAAAAATTATAAATATGACTTTATTACTTAACGCAATAAACTTGGTAAATATTACTAAATAAAGCAAATTTAAATTTTTATTTAAGAAAATTAATTTACATTAGAAATGAGTTTAATAGCATTAAAATAAATAATATTTATTTGCCTAAAACAATATTTGACTTTAATAATTTCATTTAAATATTTACAATTTTTTTTAACAACTTTTAAAGCCAATAAAACTAAGCATGATTTTTTAAATCTGCTTTAACCTATTTTAAACATGTTTTAAATCTGCTTAAACCTGGTTTAAGCCTGGTTTAAATCTGTTTAAAACCTGTTTTGAACATGTTGCATTAAACATATTTTAAACCTGGTTTAAACCTGGTTTAAGTCTGGTTTAAATCTATTTAAAACCGGTTTTGAACATGTTGCATTAAACATGTTTTAAACCTGGTTTAAACCTGGTTTAAGCCTGGTTTAAATCTGTTTAAAACCTGTTTTGAACATGTTGCAAAATAATCTATACACAATAAATTTAAGCAATTAATGATACTAATATTCGTAAACAATATCGGAAATGAAATATTAAGGGTTGGGTAATATCACAGGGCCCTCTTAACCATTCATTCCACCCTAGGCAAAAAAAATTCACCTAAAGTATATGTAAAATTATATATATATATATAATATATATATATATTAATATATATATATATATATATATATATATATATACTATATATATATATATATATATATAATATATATATATATATATATATATATATATATATATATATATATAACATATATATATATATATATATATATATATTTATATATATATATATATATATATATATATATATATATATATAAAACACCTATATATATATATATATATATATATATATATATATATATATATATATAATGTCGTTGTCTGCCGCGTTCTAGCCACCTAGGCCCGCCCTCATATTTTGCCGCCCTAGGCATTTGCCTAGTTTGCCTAGCGGTTAAGAGGGCCCTGATCATCCCTACTCTAAAAGCCCAGATATTAACAATACATGTATCGCTATTATATTTTTACATACACTCTAAGGCTCTTTCTCTACGAGCGCTTGAAACGCGGCGTTTCTAACGCCATATACGAGCGCTTAAAACGAGGCGTTTCTAACGCCATTTACGAGCGCTTAAAACGAGGCGTTTCTGACGCAACGGAACCACCAGTTGAATAGATCATTGTTCCATATATATGAACGTTTTGAACGCCTTCATTAAATTATTCAACTAGCTCCTACACGGCGTCAGAAACGATACGTTTTTAAGCACTTGTATATCTGGTGCCTTAAAGTGGAGGTTTAAAGGTCTAAAGCCGAAAAATAATCAAGATTTGTTAAATTCATTTATAAATATCAGTATATAATAATAATAATAATAATAATAATAATAATAATAATAATAATAATAATAATAATAATAATAATAATAATAATAATAATAATAATAATAATAATAATAATAATAATAATAATAATAATAATAATAATAATGATAATAATAATAATGATAATAATAATAATGATAATAATAATAATAATAATAATAATAATAATAATAATAATAATAATAATAATAATAATAATAATAATAATAATAATAATAATAATAATAATATAAATACACTACTACTACCACTACTACTGCTATTACTACTACTACTACTACTACTGTTACTACTACTACTACTACTACTACTACTACTACTACTACTACTAATAATAATAATAATAATAATAATAATAATAATAATAATAATAATAATAATAATAATAATAATAATAATAATAATAATAATAATAATAATATAAATAATAATAATAATAATAATAATAATAATAATAATAATAATAATAGTTTAAACTTACAGATTTATTTTGGTAGAATGAACTGGCCATTTCAGGTGTGAGACTGTGGTAATGTTTTTTGTATCTTAAACTACGATTTAGTCTGTAACTCCTCATCTGAACTGCGTCGCTTTCGAAGAAGGAAATAATTGCAGCAACTGAAGCTAATAAGATGAACTTGATTTTCTTCATTTTAATTTATTTATTTATTTATTTATTTATTTATTTATTTATTTATTTATTTATTTATTTATTTATTTATTTGTTTATTTATTTTTTTATATAAAAAAAATTAAATTAATAATAATATATATATATATATATATATATATATATATATATATATATATATATATATATATATATATATATATATATATATATATATATATATATATATATATATATAACATATATATATATATATATATATATATATATATATATATATATATATATATAATTATATATATATATACACGATAAAAGGAAATTAATTTAGTATAATAAAAAAATGACATTGGGCTTTGCTTTGAAAAAAAAAATAAAGAAAAAAAATAAAGAAAAAAAGAAAATAAAAAAGAAAGAAAAAAATAAAGAAAATCACATTTATAGTTGTGAAGATAAATTTTGGAAAGCTTTAATACATCTTAGTTTGGTTCCAACTTTGGTTACGGCTCCATTAATTTAAAATAAATGACTCCGACTTTCCCATTTTAAAATTGCCCGATTTTGACTCTGTCTACGACTCCATAATTTTAAAACATGCTGCTCCAGCTCTAACTTCTACTCCGGCTCCGTTTCCAGCTTCGGCTCCGACTTCGGCTCCGGCTCCGGGTCCAGTTCCTGCTCTTCTCAGAATTTATTTTGCTCCGGTTCATGCTTCATTCAAATCGTTGAGGCTCCTTGACTCCGGCTCCGGCTCCGTCACTTTAGCTTTGTTTCCTAGAACGCAATTTGAATTCCAAGGTATAGCATGTAAAAAGGTTCTGTGGGGAAAAGGAAATATACTTTCCTATTGATTAAAATTGAAAAATTTGACTTTTTTAAAGTTACTGTATATAAATAAAATGCAATGCCGCATATAATTATGGGGACCATTCGCTTAGAAAACTTGGAAGCTAAAATATTCATAGAAATTTGAAAACTACCCTTAAAAATTATATTATTATTTAAATATAGTGTTTTCCCTTTGAAATTTTCGAGACCTGCAGATTTTAACCAAAGATGACACAGATCAGAGGTTTTTAACCAAAGATGACATAGATCAGAGGTTTTTAACCAAAGATGATATAGATCAGAGGATTTTAAACAAAGATGACGTAGATCAGAGGTTTTTAAACAAAGATAACATAGATCAGAGGATTTTAAACAAAGATGACATAGATCAGAGGTTTTTAACCAAAGATAACATAGATCAGAGGTTTTTAACCAAAGATGACATAGATCAGAGGTTTTTAACCAAAGATGACATAGATCAGAGGTTTTTAACCAAAGATGACATAGATCAGAGGTTTTTTATCTTTATGAATTAGACGATCAACTTCGTGCCCCATATTAGTCATCTGCACATACTTTTATACTTTACACGTGTTAAACAAGAAAGTTTAAATTTTAAATTTTAAAAGAAATTAAACCAAAAATTTTTCTCTTGAGGAAGTTAGGTGACTAATTTGGAGTCGTGACTCATTGGTTAAGAGCTCTTGACCTAGATGAAAAAATACATGCATTCCTAATTACCTGCTTCCTTACAGGTAATATCTAATCATTAAATGATAATTCACCTTTAGGTAAATAAGGTTGACGCTAAGAAAAGATTATCCAGCATAAATGGCGTACGCCTTGGGGGGGGAGGACTGAGTAGCTACAATCCTATCACTATCACAGGAATTTTGAGGAAATCAAAAGGAATTTTTAAATAAACAATAAAATTTGAGTAAAAAAATGAAAATTTGATGCTCTAGAGAAGCAGTAAGTTTTATGTTAGATTATCTTAAAATGGAAAGTAAGTCTTGTGATTACAAGGCAAGAATGAAAAAAAGGTGTTTCCTTACCTTCACCGTAACAGTCACAACATTATATTCAAAAGGAGAATTTTGTGAAAGATTTGTCAAAAACTATTATTTTGGGTTACTAAACTTACTGTGCTCACCTCTTCAAATGAAATTAAAAAAAAAAAAAAAAAAAAGAGAGAGAAAAAAAAATTTTTACATCTCATTTTTATTGGAGATAATTGCAATGACATCTGCTGAATTTACAAAACAAACGTGAATAAAAGGCTTTTATAGAACTGTAATGGTTTGTTTGTTTTGTTTACTAGTTTTAGTTTTGTTTTTGTTTTTGTTTTTGTTTTTGTTTTTGTTTTTATTTTTGTTTTTAAAGGATCAGGGGAGGAAGAAGTTTTTCAACAGTTTCACTTTTTAAAAAATTCGATAAAGAAACATTGAAAATAATAAATATTTGAAATAAAATTTTAAACATAAGCCTTAATTATATTATTATTATTATTATTATTATTATTATTATTATTATTATTATTATTATTATTATTATTATTATTATTATTATTATTATTATTATTATTATTATTATTATTATTATTATTATTATTATTATTAACAGTAATAGAAGTTGTAATGGTTTACAAGAAATAAATTTAATTAATCAAGGGGAATTTTGATTTCATCAAAGTTGTGTATTATATTTTTAACATTAAATAAAAGAAATATGTATATATATATATATGTATATATATATATATATATATATATATATATATATATATATATATATATATATATATATATATATATATATATATATATATATATATATATATAAAGGGTAGTATGAAGACTCCGTCAGTGTGTTGACAGATTCTCTCCTCCTCCATTAGGTATGTGGGGGAGGATTTGTATATTATGTCGCGAAAGCTATTTTCATAAAATCCACCATATCTGGTGCACTTACGCTCTCTTTCTTAATACAATTTTCAATTTTAAAGTGTGTGAATAGACATGTAGCTTCAGAGAGATCCATAGTGGCAGCATCCAGACATAATCCCTCTTCCAATTATCTCATGATCATCGCCGGCGAGTTGACAACCTCTGATGGTGGTGGGTTATGTTCTCTTGAAGACATTACTAGCATGAACACAACCACTGCCTTCTTTATTTAGTAATTTCTGAAACATTTGCTGAATCTATTTTAATTTCCACTTTAGTGAACATCAACTTTTTCCTCTAGATTTCAATTTGAACACTAGTAAAACAAATCCTATTATGTTCACCTCTTGATCTCTCTATCTTCAATTTGCAGGCAATGTTGTTCATATGTTGTTGTTGTTGTTTCATATGTTATTATTAATGTTGTTCATATGTACGGTACGACGATGTTGGTTCTTTGTTGTTAATTTAAAGACTTCCAAATTTCCTACCATATGGTTTCAGAAATCATGCTAGTTTACTGTTGTTGATCTCTGCTGTTTATATCTCTTAGCTTCTCTGACTATTGTAAATTTGTAGACTATCAAAACTCCAAAATAGGACACATTCTCTCGTTTTCTTCTTTTATTGAAACTATTATTCTAAGTAACTTTATTATTGACCAACCCCAATGGTTTTTCTATAGTTCTGCAGATGCAGCTGTTGGTGAACTCAATAACCATTCTCTATACATAACAATTTTTAACAGTTATTGCTGTTTCTTATTCGAATCCATGTTCATTTTCATAATGAACCAAACACAATATACCTGTTCATAACTGTTCATGATTCTCTTTCCACCTCTGAATACCTCTAATCGCCTTTTTATATATGTTTCCTGTTCTATCTGTTCAAGTCTTCCTCATATGATGTTTTAGTAAATGGTGCTAATTAGTAGGTAATGGTGCTTTTTTGCTTTTAAAGATTACCGCTTTATCCAGGGGTATTCTTCGAGGTGCGCAGAACACGTTGCTGATGTAAGGATGCGTAAATTAGTTACTTTGTCCCTTTGACAAAAACCATTTACCTTAGTTTTAACTCTATTTCCCGTGCTGTTCGTTACGGGAATATTCCCTTCAGGAATCATTGTCACCTCTAAATTCCCATGACTCTCATTGCTTACATTTCAAACATGATAAACTCTTATCACTGTAGAAAATGCAATAACCTTCTCTTATTTTCCTTCATTCTCCTTCATTTGCTCTTCCACCATCTTTTTCTTCTTGTATTTTATTGCTATTTTATTTTCTTCTTAAACTGAACTACTTTTTTTTCGCTTTTACATTTCAATCTACTGTCGTTGTAACTTTTGTTCTTTATAAGGTATATAAATTTATTCTTAACAGAAAATTTTTAAACATCTTCATTGTTTTGATTTTGATTTTTATCGTCAATAGATTTCATTATGAATGTTCTTCTGGCGAACTCCTTTCCTTTTGCTTTGATTACTTGTTCTTTGTTCTCTGTTCTTTAGCGATTTGGTGAGTCTTTTTCTATGGCTTTGAACATATAGAAAGAATATTATAGAGTCTGCAACAAATCTTTGATA
>JABUQX010042726.1:37500-42500 GCA_015478945.1 Trachelipus rathkii
ACCATTTTCTGTCGGCCATTTGGGTGCTTGGATGTCCAAAGTTTATTTTGCATGGGATACTTCGGGTACTTCGTGCTTAAAGTATGGTGTTATTTTAATATGCGGAAATAGTTCTTATAGGGTTAAGTAAGCTTGAATGCGTTTAATAATAGGGGGTACCCGGCGAAGACGGGCGAGTGAAGCGTGTTGTATATGCTACAATGGAATAATGCAGGTGTAATTTTTTTCCTTCTAGGTCAGGGGGTTGTTAACTTGTTGTAATGTTTGATGCTGGGGGTGATCTATTGAGACTGGAATATTATAAAATTAGCAGCCTATTATATCAATATGGGCTTTTATGGGGAAAATTTTTGTTTCAGTTAATAGGTGGTAGATAATTGTGGAGGGAAGGAAGCCCGTTACTATCCTGAGAGCTTTAATTTGTACTACTGTTTCTAATTTCTGAATATCAGACTGTGATATTGAGGTTGCCCAGGTAAGTGATACGTAGTTTAAAAAAAAGAGAGGAGGTATTGTCTGTATACTATTGTAAAAATCTCTTTATCCTGGCCAAAGTTTGTTCCTGTTTATGCCTTCAGTGCATTTCATTTATGTGTGGCTCTAAAAGTAATATTGTTGATGTGGTGGGGTGGGGGTTAATGTCATATGTGACCCAAAAGTCAAACCTAGGATGGTATGTTGTTTATTGAGAAGGAGACTATTGTTTGATAGAAAAACTGCTGAGTGAATGCTTAATCCTCTTCTGTCTGGGTTAAGTAATGTAATAGAGGATTTTTGAGAAGATACAGTCGTTCTTTTTGTTGCTAACCACTGTTATATATTTATATATATATATATAAATATATATATATATATATATATAATATATATTATATATATATAAAAATACATATCATAGTATAATATAGCTATACTAACATATATAGATATACATATATAAATATTACTAACTATTAAATATATACAAATTATATATATATACATACAATAACAATAATAACTCTATATATATATACAGTACCACATATATATATATTATATTATACCTATATACATATCAGTATATAAATATAATACTCATATATAATATATCACAGTACAGATGGGCACCGTACAATTGAAAATGGTTGGAGGCCGATACCGATACATGGTACTTCAGAAAATTGCTTGGGCGATACCAGTCTCAGGTACTTTTTAGAAAGCGTCCTTGGCGATCACCGTACTCAGTACTGTATCGCGTGTACATCGATACATCGCCATACATTTTCCACTATATGTGGAGAAAAAACAATACTAGCATAAATATGGAATTTCAAATAATAGTTATAAATACTTACTATAGCGCAAATAGACTATATGATATTCCTCTTTTAGATTACTTTATTCTATCATACTTTGTATTATATATATATATACTAACTATTACTATATATATATATAACTATTATATATATATACTATAATAATATTATAATACTGTATTAAATTTATATACAACTATAACTAATATATAACTATATTATATATATACTATGCACAAGAGACATATTTCGTAATGATGGCAATCAATTATACTTAATTGGTTGGAATAAAAAGATGTCTAAATTAAATCGGAGAGTATTCTATTGCTAATTCATTTTATTAGGTTATCGGATGCATAGTATGCGAATTTACTCATGAACCTCCGAATTTTCAATTAAACCGTGTAGTTTCGATGCTGAAATTGATCTACTATGAGAAATTAGTAGTTTTACATTGAGACCGTCACCCAGATTTCAAACACGTTGTTTCCTGGACAATTTCCTCGTGGGAAGATATCTTGCAAGCCCATATGCTGTCGCGGGAACTAGTTCCACTACCAATAGTTTCAGTTGTAATTACGTTTAGAAAAGGCCTGAATGGGGTTTAGAAACCCATATAAAATGCCTCCATGAAGGGGCACTATCGCATTTTACTCACTTGTTGATAATAATTAACTATAATACATTTGCTACTATTGTCAGCCAACTAAATAATGGAATTTCAAGGTTATCATGACATTACTACTTCTGTTGGGGATACGGATATTCCAGCCTATATCGCATTTCACAACAGTCGAGCGGGACAAGCACTTACGACATCGTCATAATAGGGAGTGTCTTTAGCACAAGGCTATTTAAATTTGTCAACATCGTAACAGCTATGCCTAATAATATGTATACACACCCACGGAAACTGACAGGATAGGTCTTGAGGCGTTTATTCTTGAAGACAAAAATGCCCACAGAGCTACGGAAGCATGTGTAGACGGAGATATCACACAGATCGTTCTTGGAACCGACATTCCACTATCAAATGTAATAGACTCTGTACACAGCATTTCAAAGAATATAAGGTAGCGAACCAACTCACCATCTCCAGCCACCCAAGTTCAACCTCCACACCCCGCTACCCCCTTACACCTTGTAGTTTGACTTTCTATTGAATTAAATACCACGGAACCACCCACAACCTACTTACGGCAAGACGAGGAACTGTACGGGCATTCTACATTAATGTACAAACAATTTTTCATATACAGAGCAGCACATATGTTCCACGGTCTGAGCCATCCTGGCCGATCCCCCGGACGTTGGGTGTAGTTCGTAGTCAAATGTGTTCCATGTTTGACAATAAACTTTACGCGCATCTTGGTATTTTGGGACGGATGAGGCCAGGTTTACCCATATTGGCACGATTAATGGGTGAAATTATCGGTACTGGGCCGAGGAAAACACCGCATATCACCTACAGCACGTGACACCAGGTAGTTTACTCCATTAATGTGTAGTGTGAACTGCTAGATAATATACTGAACGGGCCGGACATTTACCATAGAACCTAGATAGCGAATGAAATCAAGAATTTCTGGACACTACTTTGTCAGACTTACCTCGTGACGTACCATTACAGACACGTCAGAATTTTTACTACCAGCATGAAGGATGCCCAGCACATACCGCAAGGGCTGTGCAACATCATCTAAACTTCACACACCCCGGTAGGTGGAAAGGAACATGGGCTCACCCGCCATATGGGCGTTGAGCAGGGCTTGCTGCTAAAATGACGTATTACCTGTGCTGCTTACCGGAAGAATCGTGTCTACGGTGGTACCAACACCGATAGCATCAGTTAATTACCTCTTAAGTCAATCACTCACGCTTGTCCGTTAGTCGACTCCGAAAATATCACATGGCACATGACAAGGGTGGATCAGAACGGGCTGAACTTTGCGTATGGAGCAAGAGCAGACATTTCGCGCACGCGTGATAATGTATACATGCATATACCATGAAGAATGTACTACATCAAAATCAGAAGGTACTACAGGAAAGGATTTCATACTATACCGAAATAATTACTTATGTATGACTGTAAATAAACGGATGTGTGTTACAGAGTTATAAATCATTTCTGTTATAAATTCATAACTGTTCATCGCGTAACTAACCTATTTAAAGACCTAATTATAAACTCAAGCTGTATTATGGGGGTTCGCCCTTATTCACGAGTTCTAAACCTATTACAATAACTTGTTGGTTATTAGCGGCGAGCAGACGTTATTTTTCGCGTGTATTGAGACGGTAACTACCATTTTGAATCGAGATGACTGTCTCTATGAACCCTAAATAATTTTTGCCATAAAATGCAATTTAATTATCGAGACCACACGGTTTTATTGAAAATTCGAAGGTTCATGAGCAATTCGCTTACAGAGACCCTCTTTATTCCTACAAGTTTCTAAATAATTGACATCATTACGGAAATATCCCGTTGTTGCACATTAGCCGAGACCACACACGCACACACACACACACACACAACACACACACCTACACACACACACACATATATATATATATTATATAGGTGAAACTAAAGAAGTTACCCGCATGATATCTCGAAAACTAAGATAGGTACAAGAAAACTGATAACATATATGGAATCAGCGTATGAAATTTGTATGGAAAATGCAAAAAAAAAAATTTTACTTTTTTTTTTATTTTTTTTTATATCTCCAAAACTACGATAGGTACAAGAAAACTAATAACATATTTAGAATCAGCGTATGAAATATGTATTAAAAAAGAATTTTTTTTTTTTTTTAACTAAAAGAATACCCCAGGGTAAACCGCAAAGATGCAAAGAGTCGGGGTCTCTCGGCCTCCTGGGGGACGACGGGGTAGGACTATTTCCCCCCCTCCGGGGAGGGTCTCCGGAACCCCCGCTCTTTGGTATTTGGGTGTCGCGGGGGTTCCTCCGCCCCTCCCCTACGGGGTATGGAAAACGTCCCCCCCTCTGTCCCACCGTCGGCTCGAGCCCCCTAAAAGAAATTTATACGCTGATTCATATATGTTATTAGTTTTCTTCTACCTATCGTAGTTTTGAGATATAAAAAAAATAAAAAAAAAAGTAAATTTTTTTTTTGCATTTTCCATACAAATTTCATACGCTGATTCCATATATGTTATCAGTTTTCTTGTATCTATCTTATTTTTAGAGATAATTATGTATGTAAATTTTTTTTTTTTATATATATATATATATATATATATATATATATATATATATATATATATATATATTATATTTAGTATATATTTTATCTATACATATATATATTATAAATATTTAGATTTTAATATAATATTATATAATATATAGTATATATATATATATATATATTAATATGTGCACAGTATTAATAGGAAGAATGGGTCATTTTTTGAATTTAAAAAATAAGGTAAAAATGCTAGAGCATTAATAAATAGCACTTATAGCAACTTTAGATTTGAGCCAAGAATTTGAATGCATGGCACATGGAAAGCGGTAAATGAATGCATAGTTTACAGGAGCTTCCCTCTCCGTGCGTGCCCCACCGCCCCGTGAGTGCTGGAAATATAAAATATATCTTTATTCTTAGTAACAAAAGTATATATATAAGCACTATAATTTTTTTAACAAATTGAAGCATTGACAGT
>JABUQX010042726.1:47500-62303 GCA_015478945.1 Trachelipus rathkii
GGAATATTCCCTTCAGGAATCATTGTCACCTCTAAATTCCCATGACTCTCATTGCTTACATTTCAAACATGATAAACTCTTATCACTGTAGAAAATGCAATAACCTTCTCTTATTTTCCTTCATTCTCCTTCATTTGCTCTTCCACCATCTTTTTCTTCTTGTATTTTATTGCTATTTTATTTTCTTCTTAAACTGAACTACTTTTTTTTCGCTTTTACATTTCAATCTACTGTCGTTGTAACTTTTGTTCTTTATAAGGTATATAAATTTATTCTTAACAGAAAATTTTTAAACATCTTCATTGTTTTGATTTTGATTTTTATCGTCAATAGATTTCATTATGAATGTTCTTCTGGCGAACTCCTTTCCTTTTGCTTTGATTACTTGTTCTTTGTTCTCTGTTCTTTAGCGATTTGGTGAGTCTTTTTCTATGGCTTTGAACATATAGAAAGAATATTATAGAGTCTGCAACAAATCTTTGATACACAAAAATTCCCTCTTTCGGAACTTACCATTCTTTCTGTGGTTTCATTTCTAACACAGTTACAGCTCATTCTTTAATACAGAAACATTGGTAATCCTCAGGATTATGTTAACTCCCCATACACTCCTACTGTTTGCTTTAATGAGGATTAATCTTGTTTTCATCATCAGTCCAATCTTATCAATGTCTTTATATTCCTTACTCTTTTCGATTTGAAAACTGACGTTCCATATACCAAGTAAAAGATTCTTGCAACAGATTCTTGGAACAGCTCACCTTTGATATAAATTGAATTTCTAGTTGGAACAGAGTAGTTATCGAAGACTCAGTGATTTTACAAACTAAACAAAAACCTCAAGCTTTCTTCTTTAATTAATATTTTTAGAGTTTCCTTTTCTCGCCATTATTCAGGGAAAGATCAAATAATGTTCACTAATAAACATTCATCAAAGAAGCTTGTTCTAAGAAACCTTCAGACCTTCTTCAAGCCATCAGATTTTTTGGCCGTCCCTGTACGAAATCTGCATCTCAAATTTGGTGATAATAGATAGCTCTTCTTCAAAAGGAGGATTTAAGCAGTATTTGTCTCATCAACTTCCCATTCTCCATGCAATGACCCTGACCAATATTCTCCCATGTTCATATTTGTTCCAACAATCTCCCTATACTATCGCTATTATTATAGACACTGTTCTTCTTAACTTTTCCGTTCCACTCTTCCACCTCTGAAGGAAGCTTGTGTGACTCGACTTTGCATGCAGTCTCATTCTTTGCTTTCCTACTCTTATAATAACGATAACAACTACCACTATCTCTATGTTATTAAGAGATTCTGCATAATAACCTTAATTTTTGTAGTTAATTATTATTAATGCACAGCAAAACACATACGAATCACTTTCGGTACATAAAATGTCTTTAACAATCTTTATTATTCTTATTCTACTATCGCAGATCATTTAAACAAATCATGTGACAAACAGTATGTTAATATAATAATTAATATAATAATAATAATAATATATAATAATAATAATAATAATAATAATATTAATATAATAATAATATAATTATAAATATATCATAGTAAATAAAAATAAATGAATAGATACATGATAATAATGATATGATAAATAATAATATCAATAAATAATAATATAGATAAAAATAATAAATAATAATAATAATAATAATAATATAATATAATAATTAATAATAATAATAATAATATTAATAATAATTAAATATAATAATAATGTATAATAATAATAATTAATAATAATAATTATAATATAATATAATAATATAATAAAAATAATAATATAAATAATAATGATAATGATATGTAATAATAAGATAATATAATAAGAATATAATTATAATAACAGTCATAACAAAACAACAATAAAATAATAATTAATAATATAATAATAATATAATAATAATAATATAAATAATAATAATAATTAATAATAATAATTAATAATAATAATATATATAATAATATATATAATATAATTTAATATAATAATAATAATATTAATTATAATAATAAAATAATATAAAAATATATAATATAGAATAATAATATATAAAATAATATATAAATATAATAATAAAATATAATATATTAATAATAAAATAATATAATAATAATTAATATGTGGTGATCGATAATGATGAAGAATTATGATATGATAATTGATATGATATTGATATGATATTTTATTATTATTTCATATTATTATTTAATTTATATAGATTATTATTATTATTATTATTATTCTGATCTACAATTCAATATTGTCAAGTCCTAAATTTCAGTAATTACAATAAGTTATATAATTTATATATATATTATATATAAATTTATATTATGTATATATATATATCTAATATTATTTATATTATATATATTATAAGTATATATTATTTAGCTAATTTATTATATAATAGTGTGTGTGTGTGTGTGTGTGTGTGTGTGTTGTGTGTTGAAAGGATACAGCGTCAAAAAGGGAAAGAAATGGGGGAAGAAATGAGGGAAGAAATGAGGGTATCAAATGGGCCTGTTTGTGTGTGTGTTATTAAACACATTTACTGCACAAACCAAATTTAAACAAATGAGAACTATCTCCCTACGTTCCTGCTTGAAAATACGAACAGAGGTCGCCTCACGGAGAGTCAACCAACACGTTACTGACCGATTGTTCGCTTCGCCGATAAAGAATCTCCGATTTCTATAAACATCGCACCTACGTGACGAATTTTAAGATCATAATAGAAAATAATACAAAAGGGAAAACGATTTGAATTTGGTCCATATTATTATCATATTTTATGTAAAATAAGTATAGCAGTTTAAATAATAATGATGATGATAATAATAATAATAATAATATAATATAATAATAATAAAAATATAATAATAATAATAATAATATAATAAATAATAATAAAGAAAAAAAAAAAAAAAAAAAAAAAAAAAAAAAAAAAAAAAAAAAAAAAAAAAAAAAAAAATAAAAATAAAAATAAAAATAAAAAAAAAAGAAAAAAAAATAAAAAGAAAATAAAAAGAAAAATAAAAAGAAAAAGAAAAAGAAAAAGAAAAAGAAAAAGAAAAAGAAAAAAAGAAGAGAAGAGAGAGAGAGAAGACAGAAAGAAGAAGAGAAGAGAAGAAAGAAGAATAACAATAACAAGAGCAAGTATGAGAACTGGAAGAATAATGTGCTAAAATAAGAAAATAAGATCTTCAAAAACAACACACACACAACAACAACAAAACACAACAACACAACAACACAACAACAACAACAACAACAACAACACAACAACAACACAACAACACAACAACAACACAACAACACACTCCACAACATAACAAACTACACAACACAGACACCAAGACTATTACGTCACTCAGTTAGTTGTTAGTATTTTTGTTATTTATTAGTTGATGGTTCCATTGTTGGAAACAAATCTGTTTGTGTATTTATAGTATTATAGTTGTTGCATCTTTTAGCATTAATAAATATTTTGCTTATGGAATATTCTCACTTAGCACTTATCGCATCCAGCGCAAATATCATAGTGCTACAATTTGTGAAAGTTTGTTTTCGAAACTACTTCAGCCAATCGAAGTATTTGTTATTTATTGCGTTGGAGTGTCAGCTGTTGTAAAACATAATCTGTTTGTGGTTTTAACATTTAGTGCTACTTTTTTCATTAATATATAGTTGATTAGCATAAGTGACATTTGAGTTTGCTCAATTAGAACAGAGCGTCTCTAAGGCAGCAAACAATAATAATAACCTTTAAATTTGTTTTTGATTATTTTTCTAATCAGTGTGATTGTTAGATCACGTCTTGACGGATACCTCAACGTGGATATCAAAGTTATTATTATAACGTAGCATAGTCGATAATAATCACCTATTAGAACGGATACGTATCCAAGCCTTGACGATTAATGCGTATTATAGTTCGGCACGTTCTTTTACCATGTATTTTCAACATTACTAAATAATCAATTGTCTAGTTTGATTTACCATATCAAGGTCACTACTAATTCTTGTCTGAATAAAGTAAATATCGAGTTGAATTGAAGTTCAAGATCAAAATTCCTAGGGTGTGTTTCTAACTTTTTTTATGAATCGATGTGCCGCTGTCACTATTTCATAGAAGACAGTTACTTCTCGTACTAGAAGCTGAAGCATTCATGCTATATTTGTTTGATTCGTTTATGAGAATTTTGAATGTTTTCTGTTACTCATTAATGTTCTAAAAAGGAATTACCTATATCGTATATATGTTCAGATTATTTCGTATTTTAAAATTTCTATATTTCCTTTCATTTCCTCTAAGAATTATATCTATTTCACTGTCATTGCTGTATACTTTACTCTCATTCGATTAATTTGAGTTCCCTCTTTGAATTCTATCAAAAAAATCTTTCATTTAATTTTTTCTTAGAGATAGGGAGAAAATTGCCCCAAATTCAAAGAAGAAAAAGAAGAAGAAGAGAAGAAGAGAAGCGAGAAGAAGAAGAAAGAAGAAGAAGAAGAAGAAGAAAGAATGATTTTTGCTCGTCATTCTTCTCATCGTTCTGTGAGGACAATTTGACAGTAAGGGAGGGTGCAATTATTGAATTTATTAATTTGATTCCTGAAGGAAGTCTAGTGCCAAGCGAAAACGTGACAGGTAACTCGGAATTGGGGGATACCAAAGTAGCGACAGGAAAAAAGGTAACAACATAAAAAAAATTTTCTGTACAGCCGCCGCAGTCGTTATGGTAGGTCATAGTTAGGTTAGGTTAGTTAGGTTAGTTAGTTTAGTATGGTTATTTTGGTAGTTGATGTTAAGCTAGTTTAGTTATGTTATGTTATGTTAGTTAGGTAGTTATATCGGTTGGTTGGTTGTTGGTTAGGTTAGTTATTAGGTTAGGTTAGGTATTCTTAGAGAAACTCTAAATAAGCAATTTTTTTTTTCAACATGACGAACCATTTTTGTCGGCCATTTGGGTCTTGGATGTCCAAGTTTATTTTGCATGGATACTTCGCTACTTCTGCTTACATGTATGGTGTTATTTAATAGCGGAATAGTTCTTATGGGTTAAGTGTTGAATGCGTTTAATAGAGGGTACCGGCCCCCCCGAAGGCGAGTGAAGCGTGTTAGTTATGTCATGGAATAATGCTGTAGGTGTTGGTAATTTTTTTCCTTCTGTACAGCTAATTACTTTAAGTGATGTTATGATGGGGGTATCCTATGAGCTGGAATATTATAAATGCAGCCTATTATAATCAACTATGGCTTTTTGGGGAAAGTTTTTGTTTCAGTTAATAGTGTAATAATTTGGAGCGGAGAGCACCGTTTATATCCCTGAGACTTTAATGTACTACGTTTCTATTCTGAATTCGATGTGATATTGATCGGATTGCCAGGTAAAGTGATACGTAGTTTAAAAAAAAGAGAGGAGGTATTGTCTGTATACTATTGTAAAAATCCTTATCTGGCCAAAGTTTGTTCCTTTTTGCCATTCAGTGCTATTATTGTGCTCTAAAGTATATGTTGATGTTTGCGGTGGGTATTATAGTTTCATAAGTGACCAAAAGTCAACCTGGATGTATTTGTTTCTTGAAAGGGAGATATTGTCTTATAGAAAGGCTTATGGATGCTGAAGCTATCTGTGGTGTTAAGTATCAATAGAGGTTTTTGAGCAATTGATACAGTCTTTTTTTGTGTAACCACTATATATATATTATAATAATATAAATATTATATATATTATATATATTATAGGTATATATTTATACTATATATATACTACTATTTATATGTATATATATATATATATATTAATATATATATACATATAATAATATATTATATAATATATTATATTATATAATTATATATAATATTATAATAATATACGAGTGTATATGGGTATGGTACATGAAAAATGCGTACTGGGAAAGCTACCTTAGTACTTGAAAATGCATTGGGCAGTAATACTTAGTATACTCGATACTTTTTGACAGGCGTTAGCGAGATAACGTATGCTGTACTGTATTCGCGTACATCGAGTTGACTCTACATTATTGCATACTGTTGGAAAACATACTTAATAATATCTAGATTATACCAAGACAAATAGACTTAATAATTAACCATTAGGACTACTAGGCGCACCCATAAGACCCAATGATATTCTCTATTTCACGATTAATTTATTATATATAGAATATAATACATTAATACAGAATAATATTAAGTATAATTATATTTATAATAATTGATTGGATCTACATATATATGTATTATATATTTAGTCGTATACCCCTATAATTATATATATTATATTCATATATAATTATAACTCTACTTTCTATCTACATAATATGCACACAAGAGAAATATTTCTCTCTTCAAATCTTTTAAAGGTAATATTGTTATTAATTCGGTGGTTGGAAACCACAAGGTGTCTTAATTAAATCGGGTGCGGTATTTTGCGCTTTCATTATAGGTTACGCGATAGTTGAAAGTATTAGGGAATTTCTCATAGAACCTCCGTAATTTTCAAATATAACAGTTGTAGTTATGATGCTGAAAATTTCATATATTAATGTAAGAAAATTTATGTATTTTCATTTAGACGTTCAACCAGATTCAAAAACGTATTGTTTTACTAGGCTCTACTGGGAATGATATTAGCAAAGCATATGTGTCATAGCGGGACAATAGAGTAGATTTACCAAATTAATAATAAGTTGTAATTACTGCATTAGGAAAATGATCCTGTAAGGGGTTTAGTAAAATCCACACATTATACGAATTCTACTATTGAGAGGAAATATATCGATTTTTAGAGTTACATATTTAATAATTAACGTATTGATAAGATGTCAGTCCAAACTAAAAATATAATATATTTCTCGATATTATGTAAATTATATATTCACTTAACTCTTTATGATTGTGGAATCGGATATTATTCCAGTATAATCATACAACAGTCAGCGGAGGCACTACGATGTATAATGGTGTGTATCTTTATGTCACAGCTATAATTGTATAACACGATAGACTAATGCCATTAAAATATGTATTTACAAATACCGGAACTCTAGTACGGAGATATAGGTATGACGCGTTTATTCTGAATACAAGATTATATATGCCTACAGAAGTCGAGAATTGTAATAGATCGAGAATCATCGTTGGAAATCGCATATCACCAATTTATAATGTATAGATTGAACACAATGCTTTTTCGAAGATATGAGTCTGGACAACTCACCCATATTGTCACTCAACCAAGTTCACATTCCTCCACCAAGTACCTGACATGTAGTTCTGAAAATTCTATTGACTACCACGGAAATACCAACAACCTACTTTACGCAGACAGAACTTACGTGTACACATTATTACAATATTGAACATAATTACATAATTTTCTCACTAACTGTATCATAGCAAACAAACATTGGTTCACGGGTCTGACTCCTTTGCGATGCCGACGTGTTTGGTTAGTTTTCGCACTAAAAGAAGAACGACCAAATGTGTTGTATCTTGTCTCTCGACAAAATATACAACTTTGTACGTGATTACATATACTTGACAGGATCCCGTCTCCGAGTCAGACGTAATAAGAAGAGGGCACAGGTTAAGGCATTCATTCAGCAGTATATATTGGTTTTCCTATCGAATATAACAATAGATGTCCGTGAAAATATCGCGCTCTCTCGTCAGAAGTAGAAAAACAAACCGACTATACCATCTAGTTCATGACTTATTGGACGTTGAACACAGGTTAGAGCATTACTTATGACTATTAATGCTCGCTAAGTGTGAACCGTACACGCATACAGTTATATCTAGGAATTCGGAACAATCCTGGCACATTCACCATAATGTAGACTACTTTCATGAGATAGCGACTTGGGCAATCAAGTAATTTAGAACATTAACATTATGTGTCAACTCTTCGGACCCAACTGACCAGTCTACAGAACACGATTAAATATAACAGGAAATAGTATACAAACATACCAAACCGTCATATATTGTGTGGTGCCAGGATGATAAAGAGATCCCTTTTAGAGCAAATAATAAGGACGGCGTAATACACAATTTACAATAATCCGTCATCTTTGCCATATTTTTTCACCCCAGCGTTAACGTATCAAGCAATACACTCTTATGAACCTGTTTCCTGATGCCGATGGCCTCCTTAGATCACCGAATCTCCCTCTGTCAGTTCACAGGAGTGTGATATCGCAAAAACTCTAGAGATTTAGCGGACTAGGCTCAAGTACCAAATAGATAAAGCTCTCAGAGATAGTAAACGCTTCGTTCCCACTCCAAATTATTATCTACCCGACTATGAAATGAAACAAAAAGTTTTTTCCCCCATAAAAGGCCCATATTTGGAATGTAATAGGCTGCTATCTTTATAATATTTCCACGGTTCCTCAATAGATCACCCCAAGCATCAAAACATTAATCAAACAATTGATTAAAACACACCCTCCCACTGACCCTAGAAGGAAAATAATTACACCAGCATTATACTTCCATTGTAGCATATACAACACGCTTCACTCGCCCGTCTTCGCCGGGTACCCCCTATTATTAAACGCATTCAAGCTTACTTAACCTATAAGAAACTATTTCGCGGGCTATTAAATAACAACACATACTTTAAGCACGAAGTACCCGAAGTATCCCATGCAAAATAAACTTTGGACATCCAGCACCCAAAATGGCCGACAGAAATGGTTACGATCATTTTGAAAAAAAAAAAAAATTGCCTTAAAGTTTAGATTTCACTACAATAATCAACAAAAACTTAACCTAACCTAAACCTAAACCAACCTAAACCTAACCTAACTGAACCTAAACTACTACCCTAACCTAACCTAAAACGATAATAACAATAACCTAACTAGCCTAAAAATAACGCGTAACAAACCTAAGCTACCTAACTAAACCTAACCTACCTAACCTAACTAACCTACCTAACCATAACTGTGGGTTCAACGGACTGCACTGCGGGGGCGGAGGCCAGTGTATTCAGAATTGCAATTTATATTTCTCGTTGTAAGTTAGTATGACACCTCAGGATAGCGACACCTTTTTCATGTTTTGGATTACCTTCGTAATAGTCTGAATCACGCCTTGTCCTTAGTGAGTCTCGAGTTCCCCGAATAAGCTCTCGATTTTACCCGGCTAGATCACGATTTTCGACCAGACGGTGGATCAGTGGGTGATCTGTGTGGAATTAAAGAGACGAGTCGTCGGACCGCACCGCGTATTACTCATCTATTCTCATAGTCATGGAATACATTACATGATTATTTTCATTAATTGAAAGAATTTACACTTAATGCACAGCACTCACGTTTACATGTTCAAACAGTTGCCTCCAGACGATTTGAGTATACCGAAATACGATACTGTATGTTAATCGTGACTTGTAAATTACCAGAGAGGCTTGAAAATTTCATTCTTATAACTTATCTCTCTTCTTCTCTTCTTCATTTCATAATTCATTAACTTTGTTTTCATTCCTCTTGCTTTAACTATCTCTCTCTTCTTTTTTACTTTATGATTTTTACATATTCTAAGTCTGTTATTATTGGGTGTCTTTGTGTTTTCTCTGCTCTCATTCATGGAGTTTTGTAGACCTACGATTACAAAAAAACAAACGAAGTGTGTGTCTAATGTATTACTTGGAGTCCATATCTGGCAAATATGGCAGAATATTTTATGTGTTGGTAATATTTAAAGATACCAGAAGAAAAGAATGGGTAGAACATCACCATATTAACTCTTTGAATCGAGAATAGATCTGATGGTCTCTGGATTAGTTCACACTCTAAACGACTAGAATTTTGCAGAAAAAGAAATCTATGATGCTCCAGAGATGCCTACGCAATCGTGTTGGTCTTTGAGATATAGCATGAAAAGAAAAGTGTTCTCATTTTGCTCTTTTCATGGTCACTCGTTCAATAGAGTGATAATTGCTTACATTGAAATAGCTTATAGAAAGTTTTTTTTATTTAATTAGATTCTTTCATTTCCTCTTTCTTTAAAATAGCCCATTGATATACATCATTAACATCATTCATTAGACACGTAAACTAATCGCACCACACACATTACACTCACAACACTAACATCTGGCATAGAAAGAAATTTAGTGATAAACAAAACTAGGATGTAAACTAATTGGTAACTTACGCGAACAATGTATATCTCGTAAAATTTAAGAAGGCTATTATAACTATGATAACATATATTGAAAACTGCAGCGATTTCATGAATGGTGTGGAACATGCACAACAAAAAAATTATTCGTTGTATTGTTAAATTTGATTATATTCGCAAAAACGAATACGAATACGAATACGACGTATTATTAGTCAATTTCCAAGAGCGATGAAAATATGTATTAAAAAGGAATTTATTTTTTTAACTAATATGATAATTTGCTCAAGGCTAACGCAGCAAAGATATGAAAAGATCACTTGTGCATTTTAGGTCTCTCGGTCATAATTAGGGGGAGACGAGAAGGACTATTATACCAGCCCCCCGGGGAGGTCTCCGGGAACCCCCGCTCTTTGGTATGTTGGGCAAGGTGTTCGGGGATGGCTTATTCTCCAACACCTACCATACGGGGTAAATGGATAAGATCTCCTACGAGTCACGATACCAGCGCATCGTAGCTCACACCTAAAAGAATTTGATGGATTCCATATCTCTATTAGTTTCCTTTTATCTATCGTAGTTTTGAGAGTATAAAAAAATATATAATAGAAAAAACTATATTCTTCTCTTTGCATTATTACTCATATACTAAATTCATACTCTGCTCTCCAGATTATATTATTCTTATCTCTTGTATCTCTATATTTATAGCTCTTCGAATAATTGATATCATGCGGGGTATAATTCTTTATGTTGACCCTAGTAATATTATACTTATAGATATAGATTATATATATTATATATATATATATATTTTTATATATTATAGCTATGAATTACTAATTATTGATATAGAACAATTGAATTATTATAAGTAAATATAGATTAATTTAATACAGGTACGTATAATTAGTAGAATTACTCTCTACGTAGTTGCGAATTTATATATTAGCTTTATAATTTTCTCTCAATGAGGTCTTATAATATGGAATATGTTTATTCCGTTTTTAATAAGATATGGTTGTTATATTCTATATATATATATATCGCTCAATATCGGCGTTATTCGATTATATATAAAATAACTTTGATTATATATTATACCGGTTGAAGCCGTGTTGCTCTGATAGATATAGACGTTCTATAAGGACCCGTCATTTTTGGATTTGATAAAGATATAGTACTAAAATACTCTCGCAATCACATCTGATAGTAGGGAAATAAATTAAATAATTCCAAAACACCTTTATAATATAGCAACTCTTATAACAGGCTACTATGAATGCATGGCACATGGAAAGCTGTAGCAGTGTAAATGAACAGTGCATTAGTTTAGGTGAGTGCTTGCTCCGTCGCCCACCGACGTTTGAGTCTCTTGAGAAAATATATCAATATGATTCTTATTTTTTTAATAACGCTAGAGAGACAAACTTCATATGCTACTATAAATAAGTAAACTAAATGAAATTGCTAGAAAAAGTAGCAACTAAGATGTTAAGAATAAAAATACACAAACAGATATGTTTTATTGCATTATAATTTATATTAAGCATAAGTTGCAAATTGCCGTAATACAGTGATATATTAAGTATGAAAAATCTCGAAGAACACTTTTTCTCCAGGTTTCATTTTCTAAACTTTATTTTTTTACAAAGACTTTCGACTACTGAGGAGGAAAATTATATACAACTGTTTGCCTATATAAATCATATGAAACTCTCTCTCACGTGCTATACGTCAGCTGGTGTCTATATAATTGATATTTCGTGCATAATATATAATTATAATTATTGAGACTATTTTAGTCAAGAGCAAAGATAGTTTGTGTACACAGAATATAATCAGTACATTATCATAACTATCTTATTAAAAAAAAATTTACTTTAAAAGAAAACAACATTCTATTAGACAAGCATGGCGATGTATACACTGTCAAAATATTGTACCGAATAAAGTACCGATGTGTTTTTCAGGCCAAACTTTAATAAGCAAATGATCCGTACATAAAAATTTTGTCTATTGAATAAACTCCGTCTAATAAGCATGCAGGTAACCTTTTCACAATATTTGCTTAGGATGAGCCGATACGTTATCGTTTTACAAAAAAGTATCGACTGAAAAAACGATACATCTACAAATGATACGAGACTTTGTTTTCAAGAACAAATTGGAACCATTTTCCAACATGAAATAAATATATACTGCCTCCATTCTCGTTTATCTACCGAAATAATACGCTAACGCATAAATCTTAACCTGAGTACTGGTACTGTAAAGTCTTTATGCCTATATAGTCAGGTAGTTCATTTAAGTTTCTAGTAGTTTATCATAGTTTTCCTTACTCGTTGTGTTTGTTGTTAATGTTATGTTAGTTTATTGATGTTAATTAAATTTTCTATATGGTTTATTATTATATATATTTTTTTGATTTTATATTTTTGTTATTGTTGTTGTTATGTTGTTGTTATGTTATTAGTTGTGTGTTGTGTGTTGTTTGTTTTATATATATTTATGATGTTATTAATGTTGTTTTTAGTTGTATTGTTAGTTTTTTCTTTACTTTTTCTTTTTTTATCCTCTCTCTATCTCCCTTTGCTTCATCTTCTATCTTCTTATCTTTGTATCCTCTTTTTCCTCCTTCTTATCTTTGTATCTTATTATACTTCTTCTTTCTTATTTATTCTATCTTCTTACTATACAATGTCTCTTCTTCTTCTAGTCTTGGTTATTTTTCTCTGTCTTTATTCTTTTACTAATAATATTTTTGTCTTTCTTTTTCTCTGTTCTTTTCTTTTCTATTTTATTTTTCTTCTTAATATATTTATACATTTTATATTTTTCTATATATATCATAATATAATAATATATAAATTATTAAAATATATAGTATTATTAGTCTGATCTCATTTTTCTATACTTCTCTCTGATTATTTTTTTTTGGTCGTTAATTTTATTTCTTATGTACAAGAGTTTTATTTTTAGTGGTTTTCGTTCGTTCACTATTCTCTTTTCTATTGTAATATGATTTTAACTTTTTTATGAGTGATATGCTACTACTCTACTGCAGATTCTTTTCTGATTATATTGTTCTCAGATATTTTTTTATTGAAACTGTCTCTTCTAATATTTAATAATATGGTAAACTTTATCAATTAATTATGATTATTATTGATTGATGTATTTATATGTTTATACGGATCTGTGAGTATAATAATATCCGATTTTTAATTTATCTCAATATAAGATTTATCTCGATCTATGATAATATAACCATAGAGTCTTTAATATAATATGGAAAATTTTATTCGTATTCATACATTTAATACTTGTTCTTTTAATCATTTCTATAATTACTTTTTAAGATATTACGTTACAAACGTATTGGTGGCACAATAGTTCTTATCAGAATCTATGAGACTTCATTGTCGATCAGAATGGCTCATCAATCGGCTTCTCATGAGACTAGCTATGCAACGTCGCAGATGGTGAAATGATTTTGAGTCAGTTTAAAAAGTACGGTTTTTATGTATGACGAGTTGCTTCTTATTTTGAGAAAAATTATATATATTAATATATGACAGTTTATCGTGGATTTGTTGATCTCTAGAATTATATATATATATATATAATAATACTTAGAGGAATAATTATGTTCCGTATTTTCATGACTAAGGAACGTATGAGGTAGATGTTTATCATATTGTTCTAATTTTGGTTTTCTGAAGGCTAAGGCACTCATGTGTCAAACAAGTGACAAAACGAGTGCCACACCAAACTAAACATTAATAAATCCTAGCACTACAATATATACTGGTGAGACAAATTCTCTTACTGAGAACCACAGCCCATCTGTCATTGAGCAAAAAGACAAATAGTCTCACAGCTATGCATATTAACTGTACGACACATCTTAACAAACCTTTTTATATTAATAGAGAAAAATATTATACACATCTACACACACACCTATCTCAACATATCAAAAAAATTATGAATTTAATTAATAAATAATAATATAAAGGTTATATGGAAATATAGTCTCAAGGGCAAAGTATAGATATAATGCTGTTTCGGTATTATTTATGTGATTACGCCATAGTGAAATTCAAGTTAGTGATTGTCGGCGGATGACATAGTGAGATATAGTCTAGTATGTGTATTATATATGTTTTATTTAAAATACGTAATAGTTATATATATATATAGTGAATTGAATAATGTTATAGTATTCATTAGTATAATGTATATATATTTTAATTTTATTTTATATTATTATTGTTATTAATAAATATATAAATATGTGAGTCAAAAAAAATATATATATAAATTTATATATATTTATATATATTATATATTATATTTATATTATATATATAATATATATTAATAATATTATAGTACTTATATATTGAAGTTATATAACGGTAATAAATTTTAAGTGATTGACTTAAATTTAATGTAATTGTGATAGATCAAATTAAATTATAATTACATAATTAATAAATATAATTAATTAATATAATAATATATAATAATTAATAAAATAATAATATACATTTAATCTCAAATAATTCAATATCAATTATTACTATATCATATAAATCATT
>JABUQX010042727.1:0-2500 GCA_015478945.1 Trachelipus rathkii
AGAGAGATGGTTAAATATAAAAAAAAAATCTCCAAATTATAAAGGATTTATACATTGTATATTTTTTCATTTAAAAAAACTTTTTTTTTTTTGTTCAATTTAAGATGTTGTACAGTAACGTACTGTAATGTAATAAAAATCCTACTAAATTAACTAGTCAATAAAAGTCATGTTTATTATACTATAGCTGTAATAACATTATATGTGCAAATATTCAAATTATTCAGGATAAATAAAATACTGTTGGATATTTTATTCACCTTATACAAGGTAAAAAATTTAAAATTAATGATTTTTCAAGGGAGGGAGTTAAAGTTATATGCGATGTCGCCTATAACGCGGGGGGTCACTAACCTAACCAGCGTTCTAACAGGGACACTATATTTAAATATATATTATATATATATTATATATTATATAATATATATAAATAATATAATATATATTTATATATATATATATATATATATATATATATATATATATATATATGTATATTATACTATTATTATATATATATATATATATATTTATATATATATATATATATATATATATTTATGTATATATATATTATATATATATATATGTGTATATATGTACAAAAATTAAAATATATATACATATAAAATATATATAATATATATATTGTATATATATTAAATATAATATTTAATATATAGTTCTTTATCATATATATATATATTATATAATAATATATATATATATATATATAAATATATATATATATATATAATATATATATATATATATATGTATATATATATATATATAATAAAAGTATAAATGCCCTCTTAAATGCCCAAATTGGGCAAATGCCCAGATAAATGCCCAGGGCATTTGCCCAATTCTTAAGTGCCCGGGCCATTTACCCATCACGTATATATATATATATATATATATATATATTATATATATATATATATATATCTCTATATATATATAATGTTTAATATATATATATATATATATATATATATATATCAGAGGTGGGCACCCCGCTCATTTAGGGGTAGTCCGCTAGCGCACCTCCGCACCTTGAGAAAACGTAGTCCGCTAGCGCTCCTCCGCTAGCGCTCCTCCGCACCTATTCAGACCATCAAACCTCCGCAATCGCAAGTCCGCACGTCCGCACGTCTTCCGCTAATAATGTGCGACTTCACAAAAGGTTTTAATATTAAATACTAAATAGTATATATCCTTACAAAAAATTTATTTGTAATATTATATGAAAAATTGAATGAGTATTTACAAAATCTCAAGATTTTCCTCTTCCTCCTCAATGTCTTCTTCAAAAGACAAGAAATCCATATTACCTTTCAAAAAGATTAGCTGCTCAAAATTAAAAGCAGTTAAGGCAGACCTCTTTGCCCTCAAAATATCCCCACCAATACTAAATATTCGCTCTACGGCAGCAGAACTAGGGAGAGGTGTATTATATTTTATGAACAATTTCAACAAATTCTGCCTATGCTGAAAGGGAAAGATTGTTCCTTGGGTGAAGGAGTGGGTGTTGAGTTCGCTCAGCAGCCCATTCTATATTTAAGCTCACCGATAATCTCAATCTGCCTCTCCTTCTATTATTTTGTCACCGCTGTCCACCCATAAGATAGGTTATTTTCGTCTCTTATGATTCTTAGTAGATATCTCTAGTATTTTATGGGATGCAGTCTAGCACGTATTTCGGTATACTTTTATATATATATATATAATATTATTATTATTATTTATTATTATTATTATTATTTATTTATATTTTTATATATATATATTTATTTATATATTATTAATATATATTTTATATATATATTAATATTTTTATTATTTATTTTATTATTATTTTATTTTATTTATTTATTACTTTATTATTTTATTTATTATATATATGTATATATACTATATATCTATATATATATATATATATATATATATATATATATATATATCTAATATATAAATATATATATATTTATTATATATTATATATATTATATATATCTATATTATATATATATATTATATATATATATTTATATATATATATATATATATATATATTATAATATATATATATATATATATATATATATATATATATATATATATATATATTATATATATATATAATACCGTATATATATATATATATAATATATATATATATATATATATATATATATATATATATATATATTATATATATTAATATATATATATGTTATATATATATATATATATATATATATATATATATATATTATATATATATATATAATATATATATATATATATATATATATATATACTATGGTTTTACACACGAATTGATTTAGATATTGCCTAGTTATTATAGTAATAATATATTTTAATTAAGATATAGATGAGGGTATAGCGCATAGTCTATAAAATAATTTAACATCTTATTTATTTATAAATGGTACCATTAATGCAGGTTGAGATTGGTTTTGGAAGTTTAATT
>JABUQX010042727.1:7500-10000 GCA_015478945.1 Trachelipus rathkii
GAACCATGCGGGGGAGGCATAGTTTATATTAGTTCTGAGGAGTTGTTTGTAGATTGTGGTAAGGGTGTGTTTTCTGTCGCTGAAGTTGTGCTGGGAGAGAGTTCGGAGGGTGTTTAATTTCCGTTGGGTTGAGGAAGTAATTTGGTCGATGTGGGGGGAGAAAGTCATATGTGTGTCGTAAGTGAGTCCTAATATTTTTGGGGTTTTGTTTAGGGGAAGGGAGGTTGGTTGATCAAGTTGATTATTGGGTGGATTGAGGATTGGTGAAGGTCAGTGGTTAGAAGGGTAATGGAGGTTTAAGGGGGGAAGCCTGTCATTCTATTGGTGAGTAGCCAACGCTTCTAATAATTGGTAGGTATTACTTGGGTGTGCTGGGTGGCCTGTGTTTTACAATGGGTGGTTGGGAACATGAGAACCTGATGTTCGTCCTGCGTATAGTAATTGTTGGTGGAATTGGTTGGTAGGCGGTTGGGCAGATCTTGCTGTTAAAGGATTTGAAGGGAATGGAGAGGAGATGGCGCCCGCTGGTGACGCTTTTGCAGTTTGATGGAAGTGTGAGAGGTGGTTTTTTATGAAGGACTTTGGCATATCTATTGGTGAGGAAATTTTGAAAGCCACTTTTTATCATTGTTTTCTAGGGGGGATTGAAGAATTTTTTTGTATAAGGATATATGTGTGGGGACAGTGTCAAAGGCTTTGTTAATATCGATGGCTGTAAGTATGGATCTGTGTGATGGGGATTGGTTGAAGCCATTAATTATGTGTTGTGTGAGGGAGGTGAGGGCTGTTGTTGAATGATTGCCTTTAAATCCATGTTGGAATTCTGGGAGGGTGATGTGTGGGGATATTTTTTTTAATATTAGTTTCTCCAGCAGTTTGCTGATGGTGGAGAGAAGAGAGATTGGGCGATAGGAGGATGGGGAATTGGGGTCTTTTTTAGGTTTCAATTTTGGGATAATGAATGCTTGTTTCCAGAGTGGGGGTATATAATTAAGTTTCCAGGATTTGTTAAAGATTTCTGTGATGAGGAGAATTGCTTTTCCTCCTAGGTGTTTCAGGTGGAAGTTTGAAATTGAGTCTGGTCCTGTTGCTGGTGAATTTTTAAGGGTTTTGATTGTCTCTGATATCATGTTGGTTGTAAATGGAGGTGGAGGGTTGTGATCTGAGGGAAGTTTTTTGAGTTGTTTTTTTGTTAACCTATTAATGGGGAGAGTAGGTTTACGGGAGATATTAGCGTAGTGTTTTGCGAGGCTGTCTGCTTGTTGTTTTGGGGAAGGGAGGGAGTTGTCGGGCAAGGATGGGGATTCGTGTGAGGGAGGGGGTTGTTTTGTGAGTTGTTTAGTTTTTTGATAACCTGCCAGGTTTTCTTATTATCTATGCGTGAGATGTTGTTTTGTAGGTATTCTGTAAACTTATTAGTAGTGTTAGTGGTTATGAGATTTGAAATCTGAGTGTTTAGGTTAGTTATTTGGTTAGTGGTTAATGTGGTGTATGGTCTGAGTTTTCGGAGGGAGTTTCTTTGTTTAATAAGTTGACTGATTTCGGGGGATAGTTTAGGATTGTAGGATTTTCTGTGACCCTTAGGTATGTAAAGATTGGCTGATTTGATGATTGTGTTGTTTAAGTGAATGATGGAGGTGTTTAATGTTGTTATGTCATGTATTGGTGTAGGGTTTATAAGGGATTCGATATGGTTAGTGAATTCTGTCCAGTTTGCTTTTTTGTAGTTAGTAAATGTGGTTGTCTTTTTTTTTTTGGAGATTGGTGGGGGGAGGTCAGAGATATGAGGATAGGGAGGTGATCTGATTGTAGGTCAGTGGTTGTGTCCCAGGTTAGTCTGTGATGTAGGGAGGGGGAGCAAAATGTGACGTCTGGTGAGGTAGGGGATTGGTTGGCTTGGGGAGGGATTCTGGTGGGGAGTTTTTTTGAGTTAAGGATATTCAGTGATTCCAATTAATTAAATATATGTATATATATATATATAATTTATAATATATATCATATATAATATATAATATATGATATAACGCTGTATGTGGCGGAGAGGAAGTACGCTGGGATCAACAAGTGTACCCGACGGTGAGGTACCTCTCTCCGCTCTTTCTTGTAGATACAAAGTCGAAGAAATAGAAGATTACGAAGGTCAATTTATAGAAGATTACGTAGATGTTAGGTTTGTGATGTTCAAAAATAGTGGTTGGAATGTCTAGTCAGCACAGCAACCACCTGACACCATCAGGGGTAATACGGAGCAGGTTAGGCTATCTCCGTAACGGAGGAAGTTAGTCTTCAGGACTCCGTAGGCCTGCTGACTTGAATGACTATTCGAAGAGGATTGTAACTTTGATAACATATAAAAAGGTTTATAACAATCTAAGATTTTTACCTAGAGAATGGTTTATAAGGGTATAGATCTTTCCCGGATCTTTATTGGACGTTTAATCCGATAAGTTCTAGAAGTCTACTCAGATATGGTTCTTGAAGATTAAGAATAATAATG
>JABUQX010042727.1:15000-30822 GCA_015478945.1 Trachelipus rathkii
GAGGATTGTAACTTTGATAACATATAAAAAGGTTTATAACAATCTAAGATTTTTACCTAGAGAATGGTTTATAAGGGTATAGATCTTTCCCGGATCTTTATTGGACGTTTAATCCGATAAGTTCTAGAAGTCTACTCAGATATGGTTCTTGAAGATTAAGAATAATAATGTCAATAAAATAACAAATGATCAAAGGATATTGACACACAGTAAAAAGTATTAGTTTTACTAAGCTCACTCAAGATTAAATAGTGGGATGTTTGCGTTATAAAAAGTTAATAGCTAACACAAATCCAACCCCAACAATATATTAATTAAAGAATTGGTCAAATAGAAAATATATATAATCAAATACACATTGGAGATAAGTTCAAGGTCCAATGTGTAAAATACGTACAAGAGCGTAGACAGCTCTGGAATCAGAATCGAGAGTGGAAACCGAACGCTTCCAAATATTGCTCATGCATATGAATTCAAGGGAGAATAAGAAATTCAGACTCAACAATTGCGAACATATGATGACTTAACTGAATTTGACTGGGGGAATGGGTCCAAGAGGGGAGTATGATTTCGGATGAATAGAATCAGGATGAATCCCGACGCTAAAATTGGTATGGAGAAAGATTCAGGATGAATCACGACTCCTAATCAACTCCGCGAAGAAAGACTCAAGATGAATCCAATCCTCAAAATCGTACCAACAAAGTAGAAAGATTCAGGAAGAATTCCAGCTTTGAAATGACGAAAGGATTCAGGAATAAATCCCAGATTGGAAAACTATCCAGCGAAGAAGGATTCAAGATTGAATCCCAGTTCTGAAACTTATCCCAGATTTGAACCCTGTTAAAATAACAGTAATTGGTATTTGGACTTTACTATTCATCTATATATCTGACAATTAAAGTACAACAATATAAATCTATGTATGATAAGAAACCTACCCTGATATATCCACGAGGGGTTTCTTAAATGGGACTAATGATGTCAATATGGCCTTCTAAGAACAAGACAGTAAACTGGAACAAATACCAAGTTTACTATCTTAATATCAATACAATAATTACAGTCAGTTACTTGAAATAATTATAAAACTCAAATAAGGTTGTTTACACACAGCACTGACCTTTGAAACAGCTAGAACAGTTTATCCACGTCTTCAATGTATTAATTGGAGCACAACTATGGGTATACAACCATTGGTGCTTCGGACTATATATTTAATAGTCTTATACTTTTTCAAACATAAAATATACAATTATGATAATTTATACTAGAAAGAAACAAACAATAATTATAGTATCTGCATTGTTGTCAAGTTTTATCATAAGCAAATCCAATAAAATGAAGAGTATAAAATCCTACAGACTGGATCAAAAATGGTGGAAACTGTCCAGACTGTATATAAAAAACATTTTCAATGATAAACATTACCAGAATCAACATACTTAATTGCCAATTGACACCACGGATACATGATCAATATCTCCCTATATAATATATATATATATATATATAATATATAATATATATATATATATATATATATAATATATATATATATATATATTATATATATATATATATATATAATATAATATTATATATATAATATATATGTATATATATATATATATTATATAATATATATATATATATATATATATATATAATATATATATATATATTATAATATATATATATATATATATATTATTTAATATATATATATATACACGGTATATATATATATATATATAATATATATATATATATATATATATAATATATATTTATATATATATATATATATATATATATATATATATATATATATATATATATATATATATATATACCCATTTTGCTTATGGTATTTATGACATTCCAGTGCCTAATGGTTCGCCTTTCTGTTATGCGTTCATATCCACACTCATCCTCCAGACAACGTATCATATACACAGACGTAATTCAACACCCCTCCTTCTAGATAACATCTACGACATCCGCTATCCCTTATATCCATACGTGTAGGGAGAAAAAATTGCCCACATCGTATGTCCTGCGTGTCGTAGAAGGGCGACTAAAGGGAAGGTGGTAGTTAGGTTGGCTGCCCACTACCACTTATCTTTTGCCAGGAATGCTAATGCATGCCTAGGAGAATGTCGTGATCGCAGTAAGCGCCCTTCTATCCTTCGGCGAAAATGTATGAATCGTATCTGTATATGAAATGTCAGAGGAATAAATGTTGAGGAGATGATGATAGAGGTGATGGATTGTATTTAGAAAGGGCTAATTTGATTTGCTCGCTGTGACTTAAACAAAGAGATGAAAGGAAACGGTGAAATGAGTGGTGTGGTGTGGTGTGAATGTGTTTGTGTTGCCTGTGGAATCAGGAATGAGAGGGGGATAGAAGATTTGCAATTCTGATGAGTGATGTGGTAGAGAGCTATGGTAGATTTTGTATGTGTTGTGTTTGTGAGTACTAGAAGTCTAAAGGTTAAATTTTAGTTGAAAAGATCAAAATTTGTGTGGTTGCAACATATGATCCATCTGAGGGTATGTTGAAAAGAGTACGATTTCTGGGATAATCTGAATGATGTTTTTGGATGGGGGGAATAGCGAGATGTTCAGTTCATTTGCCACACTATCTGCCCATACAAGATTTTTTTTTAAGCAGTTGTCACAAACTCACGGCGAGCCCTATCAGGAGGGGGTGTCATTACTCTCAAACAATGCATACTCTAATCAAAAATTACACATGCTGAGCACAGACACTAGCTTTAAAGTGAGGGATATTAAATTCGTCATGAAAGAAAAAATGGAAGAGAATTCCACAAAACAGAGGTGGTGGGAAAGAAGGAAGCACCACAGCAAACTAGCCTGGAGTTACCAATGTCAACACAATACTCGTGCGCAGATACAGCACCTATTGTGCTACGAAGGCGTCGTAAAGGTGGTGGTACGCGAGTGATAAGTTCCCTCGAGCACTTGCCGCTGCGGTACCTATAGGATAGAGATAAAGCACCAACATCGCCTCGCAAAGATAGAGGGTCAAGTGAACTGGAAAGTACAGAACAGTTTATAAGCCTTTTTGCACGTTGACTATCGACCACTGTTCACAAAAGCCGGTGAAACAGAGCCCCCCTCAGATATGAGAGCAGTACTACATACATGGGCGGATGAGACCTTTGTATAGCGGAGCAACTGAGAAAAAGAGGAAAGTCTCACAGTCTTAACAGAACTTCCAGTTCTTTGAGGCCGCCCTAGCAACCGTTGTGATGTGAGGTTTCCAAGACATTTTTTTTGTTCATGTTAAGGCCAAGGATGTTTATATTGTCAACAGGAGAGACGACAGAACCGTCGAAAGAGACAGGAAAGTTAGAAGGTATTTTGGAGAAGGAAATTTGTAAAAGTTGGGTTTTTAAAGAATTGAATTTCACAAAGTTATTTCTATCCATCAGCGAGAATAAAATCGGAAAGATTAAGAAGGAGGCAATTCCAGAAGTAAGTGGAGTAGAATTATATGAGTTAAAGAAATGAAGGTCGAGGTATCGGAATAACGAGTGGATAGAGTTAGAGGGCAGGTGAGAAATCATTAATTGAAGGTAGATAAATTAGGAGATAAAGACAGAACCCCTGAGGAACACACCTATTGACAGAAAAAGCACCAGAAGAAGTCGCCCTAGTCAACAACAGCCGATATTGAGCGAATTTGAAAGAAAGCTAGATATAAGTAAGCAAAGAGAAGGAGGAAACCAAAGGAGGGGAGCTTGGAGAGCAGTGACGCGTGCCATACTCGGTCAAATGCTTTGGATATGTCAAGCGCCACCACGCAAGTCTCCCCGTAGTTCCTAAGAGCGAAAAACCATAAATCGGTTTGATAGGAAGTATAATCGCCGTAGACCTTCCGTGCAGCGAGCGCGTCTGGCGAATCGGAGTGAGTTTTCCAGATGATCTAATTAGTGAGTTTGAGAAGGGTTTCAAAGATCTTAAATAGAATACAGGTGAGAGCTACAGGGCGATAGTTAAAAGGATCACAGAGCAGCTTCCTTTTTTCGGAATAGGTTGGACATGTGAGAGCTCCCAACACAGAGGGAGGGGAAAGGTGGTAGTATTGAGAAATAAGAGAATATAGTTGACTAGGGGCCGAAGAGATTAGCCCTTTCAGTTGGAGATTAGCAACACAATCATCAGATCGAATAAGAGGAGGAAAAAAAGGCAGATTTACAGAAGTTGCTAGGGATGTTTTTGGCAAGAGGAGAACCAAGGAGGTTAGCGAACTTTCCTTTGATGAAAGCCAGCTTGCTCGTCGAAGAGTATCCCTGCAACGATTTCTAGCTAATGAAAATTAGCGAGAGTGATAGGAGAACGAGAATTTTCCACCCTCGATAGGCACTGTCTCTAGCCTGAATGGCCAGAGAACAAGCACGATCGAACCATGGATTATGAGGAAAGAAAGATTTAGTTTTAGAAGGAATGAATGAGGAAAGAAAAATTTATCTGAAGAAGGAATGAACCTGCTCATCCCATCAACGATTACAGCTCCCTCCTTATCTTTTAAATCTTTATACATCCATCATTATCCTTATTGAGGTAGCCAATTTGCTATCATCTGCAAACTTGGAAACCTACATTTAAGTCCCTGGTCTAAATATTTTATACATGTATGAGGAACAGCCACTTGACCAAAGAAATCGTTACGGACCACAAACATGTCTCCTCATTTCCATTAATAAATACTTTTCATTATTATTATTATTATTATTATTATTATTATTATTATTATTATTATTAATTATTATTATTATTATTAATTATTATTATTATTATTATTTATTATTTATTATTATATTCTTCTTATTTGAGATTTTAAAAAAAAAAATTTTGATCGCTAAAATAATTTCGGGAGGTTGACCCCCGACCCTGCCTGTTATATATATATATATTAATATATATAATATATATATATATATATAATATATAATATATATATATATATATATATATATATATATATATATATATATATTATCATATATATATAATATATATATATATATATATATATATATATATATATATATATATATATATATATATATATATATATAGTGATGGGTAAATGCCCGGGCACTTAAGAATTGGGCAAATGCCCTGGGCATTTATCTGGGCATTTGTCCAATTTGGGCATTTTATGAGGTGCTTTGCTTGTGGATTTAAAACCAAAATTAATATATATTATGAATTACATTGTATATATATATATTATATATATATATATATACAGCTATCGACCATATATATTTAATTATAAATGTATATATATATAATATATAATATAATATATATTATAATATTATAGTTGTCTCTCGTAGAACCACTGGGGTTAGGTTAGTGACCCCCCGCGTTATAGGCGACATCGCATATAACTTTAACTCCCTTGAAAAATCATTAATTTAAAATTTTACCTTTGTATAAGGTGAATAAAATATCAGCAGTATTTTATTTATCCTTAATAATTGAATAAATTTGTACATATAATGTTATTTACAGTATAGTATATAAACATATTTTATTGACTAGTTAATTAGTAGGATATTTATTACATTACAGTACAGTACTGTACACATCTTAAATTGAACAAAAAAAAAGTTTTTTTAAATGAAAAAAATATACAATGTATAAACCTTTATAAATTTGGAGATAATATTTTTTTTATATTTAATTGAATAGTCTAAGTATTGTAATATAAAATTTTAAAGTTAATCCAATTGCACACAAAAATATTTTCTTTCAAAGTGTAAATGAAGTTGAAGGAGTTGGAGATGAAGGCGGTTCCGAATCTGTAGATTGCATAGGCTGCTTTTTTTGAGAAATACATCGTTATCGGCAATTGACGCTTTTGCCTTTTTTAGCTCACCAAATATTTCTTCATATGGTTTTAAATCATTTTTCAATTTCTCTTTTAATTTTGAGACTGCATTCCATTGAAGGATCTTTGACGATAATGAAATTATTTAACTGTTTTGTCATACGAAACACAGTTCACCTAATGTATTTAAATCCCAATCATTTACTACATCATTTTTTTCATCGTCATCTTCAGTATCAGAAACTGAATTAACAAGTTCAGCTAACACATCATTCGTTAATGTATCCTTATTCCCTTCAATTATTTCTTAAATTTCTTTTTGGTGGAGGCCGTCAAATCCATCACCACCAACGTGATGAGCAATTGCAACAATGTTTGCAACTTCATCTTCTGCAGTTGAAAATCCTTGAAAATCTGTAACGCATTCACTCCATAAATTTTTCCAGCAAGCGTTAACCGAGTGTGGTTTAATTTGATCAATTGCCTCCTTAACATAATTTACACAGTCTGCAATATTTAAAGATTTCCTCCAGTTCATGACGTTTGCATTCGAATCCTCATCAAGAAAATTACAAATCCGTGTGAATGTTATCTTTATGTAATTAGCTTTGAAACATCGATTCACTCCTTGATCTAAAGCTTGAAGAATTGAAGTATTGGCTGGAACAAATACAACTTCGACATTCTCATTGGCAGTTTTAAGCCCTTCTGGATGACCGCCATCATTGTCAAGTATTAACAACCCTTTAAATGGCATTCCTTTATTTTCAAGGTAACTCTTGACTTCTGAAACAAAACACTTATGAAACCAGTTTTTAAATAAATCAGCTGTGACCCAAGCCTTTTTATTGGACTGCCAGAAGACTGGCAATAGATTTTTGTTTTTTCCTATCATACAAAGTAGGTTTGCTGACTTATGAAGGAAGCCAGGCTTTATTAAGTGGCCAGCTGCATTGCAGCAAAATAATATTGTCACGCGATCCTTTGCTGCTTTGAAGCCTGGGCCTCGCTTTTCATTTTTAGAAATGTATGTGTGATCTGGCATTTTTTTTCCAGAGAAGCCCAGTTTCATCAGCATTGAAAACTTGTTCAGGCAGTTACCCTTTATCTTCATTTATTTTCATAAATTCATCTGGAAAAGTTCTTGCTGCTTCATTATCTGCGGACGTCGATTCTCCTGTCGTACGAATATTTATTAAAGCAAAAACGCTTTTTGAAATTATCAAGCCAACCCTGGCTAAATTTATACTTTGTCATTTCGATTTTTAAACTTATCATATAGAGTAGTGGCCTTTGTTCTTAACGTTATTCCGTCGCAAGGCACTCGTTTTCGATTCATGTCTTCGAGCCAGATATTTAATGCCTGTTCAGTTTTAACCAACGTATCATCTCGCAGACGGCTTGTCATTTTAGATGCACTTAAAGATCTTCCTAGTATGACTGCATTCTTAATTCTTTTTCTTTGTTTTTAATTGTTCGAATTGTCGATTCATTTCTCCCGTATTTACATGAAACAGTTGTTATAGAAGAGCCAGCTCTAATTAAATTAAAATTTTTATTTCCTCTTCCAGTGATATGCCAATCTATGCTTTTTTTAAGAATTTGGTTGTGGTATGTTTCGTTTCTCAGCTATGATAAAAAAATTTTATAAAATACTGGTACACACTGTAGTATAAAATTTGTTAATATTTCAGCGAGAGAAGCATATACAAACGCTATCAATGCGAGTGCAACGAGTTACAGTAAAAGCCTATTGCCAGCAGAGGATCCTTGTGGACTCTAAAGTTATTCGTTTTCTTTTCATTTTAACTGTATGACTAATGAATTACAATTTTAATTTTATTTTTGCAATTTTAATTTTATTTTTTATATCTTTTTAACATAATTTTGTATTACAGATTTTAATTTTCATTTTTTGTACCTTTAATGATTTCGTTTTACAAACCTCTTTTTCCCAGATAAGCGCGTAAATAAGACCGCGTTTCTAGAGGGAGCGACTGTGTTTATATATATTATATATATATATATAATATAATTATATATATTATATATATTATATTATATATATATATTATATATATATATATTATATATATATATATAAAGCTAGATAAGCTATAGGTATTTTCTATATTACATATTATATATAATATATAATATATATATTCATAATATATATATAAATATATATATATATATATATATATACATATAATAATATATATATATATATATATAATATATACCTTTATTTCTAAATATATAATATATATATATATATATATATATATATATTTATTAAAGTTACTACTATATGCGTAGTTAAAATATTATTAGTGTTTTTCACCCTTGAGAAAGTTAATTAGATTATTGATATTTTTGCAATTACTGTTGCTGTATCATATTATGGAAATTTAAACTTTTAGGTAACTTGATAATTTTATTACACATGATCAATTAGGAATTAAAAAGTTATATTAATTAAGACTAACGTTAAAACTTATTGAACACATATGGCAAAAGCTTTCGTTGTGGATTGACACAACCTTATCAATTGCTGTGTTCTAAAATGACTAAAATAGGATTTCAAAATAATTTTATACATTCAATAGATTATCGTTTTGAAGGGCGACATAGTCTTGTACTTCCAGGAGTCGATGGTCTGGCAACCTACGTTGTCATTTTTATTTTTATTCGAATTTGTTTGGTTTTGAAAAAATAGAAAATCCTTATGGAGAAGAACAATGTTCACATAATTATGTACATGATTGAAATACATAGATACATACGTTTGAAGGATATAAGCTCATAAATTCTCGTAAATACACCAAAAGACTGTGCGCATGTGTACGTGCGCAGCCACAGTTATGAACACATACATGTAACAGGATGTTAACAATTTTTAATGCATATGTAAGCTTATGAACAAAAACGAATTCTGTACACGCATCAATACGTGCACACCAGATTCTGTAAATACATATTAACGAGGCAGAATTTAATTCGTTTTATGGGAATTTTTAAATATATTGGAACGAGTGTATCTCCGACCCCGGAAAATTAATAAGAGAGAAAGTTAGTTTTTGATTTTTTGGTTGATGCTTTTGATAAGATGTGAGTGAGTGTTTATTAAGCTGTTTAGAAGAAAATCAATTTTAATTTCACCGGGGATAATATTAAAGTTTTTGGTGGAGATAATACAGAGAGATTCTATGAGTTTACGGAGGAGTGGATTGGAGGTTTTATGTAAGGGGGTCATATTGTTTATGTTTATTTTATGATTTGATGACCTACGGTGGAATGTGAGAGAGGAACCAATCTTGTCATCTATTAAGTCATCTTTGTGTTGTTTCTGTCTCCTGTCAAAGTCATTTGTTTCACCTATGTATAGTCTGTTGCAGTCGTGGCAAGGTATAGTGTATATGCATTGGATGGGACTAGGTGCTGGTTTGGGAGGGTGAAGGTGTTGTTTGAGAGAAATAGCATTAGAGGGGGTGAGGACTATGTGTTTAGGTAAATGTTGTTTTATGTTGTGAAAGTTTGTGGTGGGTATAGGTAGATAGGATTTTTTTATGGTATTCTCATTGGTGGAGGTATTATGATTGTAGTATTTGTTTTTAGCTTTGTGATAAGATTTGTTTATAATATGGGTGGGGTATTGTAGTTTTTGGAAGGTGTTTCGTATGTAGTTGGTTTCATTGGTGAGGTGTTGGGGGGAGCAGAGTCTAAAGGCTCTTAGGTAGAGAGAAGTGAGTGTGGCTATTTTTATTGTGTTAGAGTGGGTGGAAAACCAGTGTATATAGGAAGACGTGGCGGTGGGTTTTCTATATATGGAGAAGTTGAGATATAATGAATTGTGCCAAGAGATGAGGGTGTCGAGATAGGGAAGAGTGGAATTTTTAGGATGTTCTAAAGTGTATTTTATGGAAGGGTGTAAATTATTGAGATGTTGGAGGATTAGGTTAGGGTCAATATTTCGAGGGAGGGCTGTGAAAATATCGTCTACGTATCTTAGCCATGTGGTGTTGTGTAAGAGGGGATGTGAAAGAATTAAGAAGTGTTCTGTAAGCTCCATATAAATGTTGCTGAGTATGGGTGAAAGGGGGGAACCCATACTCAAACCTTGTTTTTGTAAATAGTAGGAGTCATGGAATTGAAAAAAACTATGTTTGAGAGTGAGAGTTATGAGAGCTTTAAGGAAGGGAAAGGGGTAGGAGAGAGTGATATTGTGTGTGGTGATATAGGTCTGTAACATATCAAGAGTGGTATCAACGGGGACAGATGTGAATAGAGAACAAACGTCAAAGCTGTAGAAATTGTGTGTGCAAGGGTTGAGGTGTTGTGCTCTTTGTATGAAATCGGTGCTGTTTTTTAGGTGAGTGGAAGAAATGTTGTTTATGAGAGGTTTAAGTTGGGTGGCGATCCAAGATGAAAGTTTGTATGTGGGGCAATTTATATTGGAGATTATGGGGCGTAGGGGATTGTTTTGTTTGTGGGTTTTGGGAATACCATAAAATTGTGCTAAATTGTTCATGTAGGATTTTAGGTTGTTATTACAGAATCTACAAAAAAACAAGAACATCTTAATTTCAACAAAGAACTAAAATCCATCTGTAAAGACCATCCTCTCCTGAATAACAACCTAAAATCCTACATGAACAATTTAGCACAATTTTATGGTATTCCCAAAACCCACAAACAAAACAATCCCCTACGCCCCATAATCTCCAATATAAATTGCCCCACATACAAACTCTCATCTTGGATCGCCACCCAACTTAAACCTCTCATAAACAACATTTCTTCCACTCACCTAAAAAACAGCACCGATTTCATACAAAGAGCACAACACCTCAACCCTTGCACACACAATTTCTACAGCTTTGACGTTTGTTCTCTATTCACATCTGTCCCCGTTGATACCACTCTTGATATGTTACAGACCTATATCACCACACACAATATCACTCTCTCCTACCCCTTTCCCTTCCTTAAAGCTCTCATAACTCTCACTCTCAAACATAGTTTTTTTCAATTCCATGACTCCTACTATTTACAAAAACAAGGTTTGAGTATGGGTTCCCCCCTTTCACCCATACTCAGCAACATTTATATGGAGCTTACAGAACACTTCTTAATTCTTTCACATCCCCTCTTACACAACACCACATGGCTAAGATACGTAGACGATATTTTCACAGCCCTCCCTCGAAATATTGACCCTAACCTAATCCTCCAACATCTCAATAATTTACACCCTTCCATAAAATACACTTTAGAACATCCTAAAAATTCCACTCTTCCCTATCTCGACACCCTCATCTCTTGGCACAATTCATTATATCTCAACTTCTCCATATATAGAAAACCCACCGCCACGTCTTCCTATATACACTGGTTTTCCACCCACTCTAACACAATAAAAATAGCCACACTCACTTCTCTCTACCTAAGAGCCTTCAGACTCTGCTCCCCCCAACACCTCACCAATGAAACCAACTACATACGAAACACCTTCCAAAAACTACAATACCCCACCCATATTATAAACAAATCTTATCACAAAGCTAAAAACAAATACTACAATCATAATACCTCCACCAATGAGAATGCCATAAAAAAATCCTATCTACCTATACCCACCACAAACTTTCACAACATAAAACAACATTTACCTAAACACATAGTCCTCACCCCCTCTAATGCTATTTCTCTCAAACAATATCTTCACCCTCCCAAACCAGCACCTAGTCCCATCCAATGCATATACACTATACCTTGCCACGACTGCAACAGACTATACATAGGTGAAACAAATGACTTTGACAGGAGACAGAAACAACACAAAGATGACTTAATAGATGACAAGATTGGTTCCTCTCTCACATTCCACCGTAGGTCATCAAAGTGTAAAATAAACATAAACAATATGACCCCCTTACATAAAACCTCCAATCCACTCCTCCGTAAACTCATAGAATCTCTCTGTATTATCTCCACCAAAAACTTTAATATTATCCCCGGTGAAATTAAAATTGATTTTCTTCTAAACAGCCTAATAAACACTCACTCACATCTTATCAAAAGCATCAACCAAAAAATCAAAAACTAACTTTCTCTCTTATTAATTTTTCGGGGTCGGAGATACACTTGTTCCAATATATTTAAAAATTCCCATAAAACGAATTAAATTCTGCCTCGTTAATATGTATTTACAGAATCTGGTGTGCACGTATTGATGCGTGTACAGAATTCGTTTTTGTTCATAAGCTTACATATGCATTAAAAATTGTTAACATCCTGTTACATGTATGTGTTCATAACTGTGGCTGCGCACGTACACATGCGCACAGTCTTTTGGTGTATTTACGAGAATTTATGAGCTTATATCCTTCAAACGTATGTATCTATGTATTTCAATCATGTACATAATTATGTGAACATTGTTCTTTTCCATAAGGATTTTCTATTTTTTCAAAACCAAACAAATTCGAATAAAAATAAAAATGACAACGTAGGTTGCCAGACCATCGACTCCTGGAAGTACAAGACTATGTCGCCCTTCAAAACGATAATCTATTGAATGTATAAAATTATTTTGAAATCCTATTTTAGTCATTTTAGAACACAGCAATTGATAAGGTTGTGTCAATCCACAACGAAAGCTTTTGCCATATGTGTTCAATAAGTTTTAACGTTAGTCTTAATTAATATAACTTTTTAATTCCTAATTGATCATGTGTAATAAAATTATCAAGTTACCTAAAAGTTTAAATTTCCATAATATGATACAGCAACAGTAATTGCAAAAATATCAATAATCTAATTAACTTTCTCAAGGGTGAAAAACACTAATATATATATATATATATATATATATATTATATATATATATATATATATATATATATATAATATATATATAATATATATACTATATATATATATATATAATATATATATATATTATATATATATATATATAATATATACGTATATATATTGTGGACGAATAAAAAGATGAAAGGAAAAGGTGAAATTGAGTGGTGTGGTGTGAAAATGTGTGCGTGCAGGTGTGGAAGAGAATGAGAGAGGGAGAGAAGAAGTTCAATTTTTGATGAGTGACCTGTGTACAAAGCTATAATATAATTAATGTATGCGAGTCCTAGAATTCTGGTTAAATTTTAGTTTGAAAAGGTCAAGGTATGTGTGGTTGTGACGTATGGTCCATCTGAGGGAAACGTTGAAGAGAGTACGATTTTTTGGGATAATCTGAATGATATTCTGGATGGGGTGAGTAGGAGCTTCAGATTGATAGTGTTGGGGGACCTGAATGGTTGGATAGGTGATCAAAAAAGGATGGTATAACAGGTGGCTTTGGTAGTTGTGGGAGAAAATGAGAATGGTGGAAAGGTGATTGATTTCTGTGAAGAGAAGGTATGTGTGTAAGTAATACTTTCTTTAAACACAAGAGTATCCATAAGTATACTAGAGTTGTGTAGGTAGAGATGGTATCGAAGTGAAAAGTATGATTGATTTTGTGTTGGTGAAGAAGGAGATGTTGAAGTATGTGTTGGATGTTAAATCAGTGAGGGGTTTAGGAATGGGATTATCGGATCATTATGTTGTCTATTAAATTAAGTTAGCTGGGGGCTTTTGATGGAGAGGAAGTGATACAAAAGGAAGTAAGGTAATTAAGAGTGAGAAGTTAAGTGAGCAAGCAATAAAGATAAGTATGTAAGAGCGCTCGCTAGTAAATCGGTTGAATGTGAAAAAGTGGTGATACTGAACAAATCTGGGGGCAAATGAAGGAAGCAATTGTTAGTAGTGCAAAGGAAGTGTGTGGATGTGCTAAAGTAGGAACTAAGAATGTTAACAGCGAATGGTGGAATGAAAAAGAGGTGATGAAAGCGGGTAAAGGTAAAAAAGAAGGCGTGTTGAATGTACTAAAAGCAAATGAAGTTTCAAAAGAAAGATGCTTGAATATATAAGGAGGAAAAAGAAATACTTAAAGTGCATATTGTAGAGAAAACAAGAGGTAAAAATGAACAGTTTTGGAAAGGAGGATGAATGAGGACAATAAGGGAATAGGAAGCTCTTCTGGAAGGAAGCGGAAAGGTTAGAATGAGAACAGGGGAATCTGCTTAGAATAATAATTAGGGATGGTGCTTTTGTAACTGATGAAAATGGATGTGAGGGGAGTGTGAAAGGAACACTTCAAATCTGAACAATATTAACAGTAATGATGAGGTGTTAGTGAATTTGTATGTGGTTTTGATGGTGCAAGAAGGATAGTATTTTGGGGATGAGGTTATTAGTAAGGAGGAGTAAATGGGTAGGGTGAGAAAGTGAAAATGGTAAATCTGCAGGTAAAGATGAAATTACTAGTGAAATGATCAAGAGCGGAGGCGAGATGGTGATTGATTGGATTTGGAAGTTGTTTTATAAAGCGTTTATGGAGGGTATCAGTTTCCAAGGGATGGAGGAAGAGCGGTAATAAGTTACCCTTATATAGGGTAGAAGGGAGAAAGGGAACTGTAGAAATTATAGGGAATAAGTTTATTGAGTGTTGTAGGCAAGATATATGCTGGTATTTTTGGTGCGAAAGAGTGCTCGGTGACTGAGGATTGATTGTGAAGAATAAGGTGCGTTTAGAAGTGGTAGAGGATGTGTGGATCAAATCTTTCATTGAAACAAATGATTGAAAAATGAGGAGAAGAAAGAAATAAATTATATTAGGTTTTGGATTTGCAACAAGGCGTATGATAGAGTTAATAGGGAAGCTTTTGGCAGGTAGTTAGTGATATATGGTGTTGGTGGTAGGCTTCTGAATGAATCAAAGTATGTATGACGATAGTGAAAGGAATGTGTAAGAATAAATGGTGTTAATGGTGATTGGTTTAGGATTATAATAGCGGAGTGAGACAGGGTTGTGTTATGTCTCCTTGGTTATTCAATTTGTATATGGATGGGGTTATGAAAGAATTCGAGTTGGGGATGGCAGGAAATGGTGTTAGAATGATGGAGAATGGAGATGAGTGGAGGTGCCCTACCTATTTATATGCCGATGATTTGGTTCTGTGTGGGGAATCTGAAAGAGTTTGAGTGGATTGGTAGAGAGATTTGGCAGGGTATGTAAGAGGGGTTTGAAAGTAAAACGTAGAGATAAGGTAAGGTTATGGTTGTGAGTGAGGACAGTCCTCAGTGTGAAGTTTATGTTAGATGGTGAGCAGCTGGAGCAAGTGTCTGAAGTTTAAATATTTAGGGTATTGTGTTGGATGAGAAGGGAACGGATGATGCAGAGTGTGTAGGAAAGTTGTGAATGGCAGGAAGGTTGCTGGTGCAAATTAAAATCGTTGGTGAATGTAAAGGGACTAAGTCTTGAGTGCGCTAGAGTCTTACATGAGGGTATGTTGTTACCTGTGTTATTGTATGGTAGTGAGACTATGGTCTGGAATAAGAAGTATAGATCTAAAGTTCAATGTGTTCAGATGGACAATCTTAGGGCATGCTAGGTGTGAGAAGATTTGATAAATGAGGAATGAACGTATTAGAGAGCTGTGTGGTGTGATAGAAAGGGGTAAATCGAGAGATAATATGAAATATGTTAATGGTATTGGTCACGTGGAAAAGGATGAATGATAGTCGGTAGGTTAAGCGATGTATAGTGGAGAGTGTGTTGGGAAACAGACCGGCTGGGAGAACGAAGAGAAAGTGGATTGAGTCGGTGAAACGAATGCCTGAAGGAGAGAAAATGTGAGTTTTGGCAGAGGCGAGAATAAAAGTGCATGATAGGAGAGAATGGCGGGGTTTTGAATGGGGGCATGGTTGTGGCCAACCTGGGCAAGGGAAGAACCCTTACATTGACGATTTACCAAAGTGAGGGTCCGTCGCGCGGTCCCATGAAGCTCTAGGGTGTATTTTCTGTCTGTGACGAGCTTTCACTAATT
>JABUQX010042728.1:15000-17500 GCA_015478945.1 Trachelipus rathkii
GTTCTGAACGTGGCGGCTATTCATTGATGCTTCGAGTATGCGTCTTAAGGCAGTATTTTGACATTATGGTAATGAATTCCCTTCCATTCCGGTTGCGTATGCGATCAATACAAAAGAAACATATACAAATATGAAAACCATCCTGATTGCAGCAGACTATGTGAGGTACCATTGAGAAGTGTGTGTTGACTCTAAATTAATCTCCCTTTTATTAGAATTTCAAACAGGCTACACCAAGTACTGTTGTTTCCTGTACTATTGTGATAGCTACGCCCGAGACACTCATTATGCTACAGAAGAGTTCACCCCTAAGACATTCATTAACTCCTGGGTTTAAAAATGTTGTATATCAACCACTGATAGAGCCGAACAAAATTTTACTTCCACCACTACATATGAAATTAGGGCTTGTGAAAAATTATGTTAGAGCCTTAGATGTAAATGGTTCCGCATCACTTATTTACATGGAAAGTTCCACAGGCCGAGTTTCGAAAGGTGAAAGCAGGTGTGTTTATTGGTCCGCAGATCAGAGATCTATTTAAAGACCAACAGTTTGAATCAGTGCTAAATGACAAGGAGAAAGGAGCATTGAAATCCCTTAAGAATGTTGCGCATGGTTTTCTGGGAAATTTCAAAGCTGAAAATTTTAAAGAACTAGTTAATGAACTGATGGACTCGTATGAACAACTAGGTTGTAACAGGACACTTCAAATGACTTTTTTGAAATCACATCTGGATTTCTTTCCACTAAATTATGGTGACGTGAGCGATGAACATGGTGAGCGATTCCACCAAGACATTTCCGTGATGGAAGAAAGGTGCAAAGGGTAATGGAATGCTGCTATGTTAAGTGATTATTGCTGGATGCTGAAAAGGGATGCTCCTGAAACATAATACCAGAGACAGGCAAAAAGGAGACGCCATTAAGGTAAGTTATTTTATGTTCAAATCTTTAATATTTCTTTGTAACATGAATATTATAGTGAGTGCCAATATCTTGTAAACAAGAGCTAATCGAACAATTTAAACATCATTTTTTTTTGTATTCAGCGATCCAAAAAACCTAAGTAAATCAGATTTTCCTCATCGTAACATTCAACTCCTCAAAATTTGTTAAACAGTAAATTCTTTTAATTTTTCCAACATACCATGTCGTCAATTATGAACATCATGTAAACGGCATTGAACGAGTTGAGTGCTGCTATGTACTCCACATCAAACTAGACATGTCTCAGTACACCGTATGTGAACATTTCTAAATGAATTTTAATGATAATAATTTGCTAATTTCGATTTATGTTACCATTTGTTATAAAAACATATATATTCCTTGATAACATTATGAAATAAATACACAGCACTTTCAATGAAAGAAATTCGAATTAGGAGAATTACACAATGCTAATAGCGATTAACAAATAAAAGCATCACTTTTGAAAAACAAAACCCTGCAACTCTAACAATCAAACTGACATTGAGTCAGAGTCTGGTACATTTGCTAGCAGAACTATTCTATTTCACGGCACAATATTTTTATGCATTTTATCCCCAATGAGATTATGTTTGATAAATAATTATATCATTACTTTATATATATATATATATATAAATATATATATATAATATATATTATTATATTATATATACTATATATATCTGTATAATTATATATAATATATATATATAATATATTTATATATATATATATATATATATCATTATATAATATATATATATATATATAAATATTATATTATATATATATATAAAGAGATTATATATGATATATAAATATATATATTATATATATATATATATATATATATATATATATATATATATATATATATATATATTATTTTTTTATAGATATATGATAAATATCAATATTATAATAATATTATATATATATATATGACTTATAAGTTTCATGGTGCAGATATATGTTTTCTTTTTAACTTTTTTTCATATATTACTAGTATATGATACTATTAATTAATTAAGATGTGAACGAGAAACATGTGAAATATGAAATTAAAAATTTAATAATGAATTAAGCAAAAACGTTCATTATTCATGAGAAAGAAAACGGGATTTTGGTTCTAATGCGTGAAAGAATTTAAGGTATTGTAAAAAATAATGTTTGTGGGTAAAATACGTTCCGTATTGTTTTTTGTTTTTCATATATAAGTTCTGTGTATACATAACAAAACATATCATAACCTGAACTTAGAGGGCAGTAAGCAACAACCAAACCTATATAGATCGACGATGCAGTAAATTTCGACCTAACCAACATGGATCTACTTTGCCGTACCAATGTTTCCTTTTTTTTATTTTACACTACAAAAAATATCCCGAGACGCCGCTGTGTCCCAGGCGCTAAGATGCGTAAAAAAGTACGATATTATTAAATAATTAGTTTTTTTGTATATAAAATTTTTTTTTCTTGTTTATTCACACTGAAATTTATTGTTAGCATCATAAAATAATATATGAA
>JABUQX010042728.1:25000-32500 GCA_015478945.1 Trachelipus rathkii
AATTGGAATCTTATGCGTCTAGAAACGAACGATTTCTGGCTGAGATCTGGGAGAAACGATGTTTCGAGACCCGCATGGAAGAAGATGCACTAGTTCCACTGAAAGGGGCAAACCTTATATTGAAGAGTGTAAGCATAAAGGAACTGCATACCGAAAACAATTCCCCGAGAATAGTTTTCTAGAGTGTTTCTGGGTCAAGAGTTTCGGGGCCAGAAGGAAGAAAATGCTGGTCCAACTGAGAGAACGAAAGCCCTACCTTGGAGATGATATTATATATGATATATATACTTATATAGTATATATATATATATATATATATATTATATTATTTAAATATAATAATTATATATATTATATATATTATTATTATAATTGATATATAATATAATTTATTATATTATGTAATACATATATATATTATATATATTATATATAAGTTCTTACACGTTTTAACAAAACTACCACGCATTTGTTTACGGTGCAGTGCCTAGATCCAGGAGGGTGGGAGGCTCAATTTTTAAAGTCTAAGCAGAAGAGAAGCAAAGAAGTAGAATAGCTCCACAAACAGTAAACCTGCAGTGACGCATGCCTGGTCCTTTCGCTTAGTATGGGGGCGAAGTGCTCTAATCCGCTGGGCTACACCAGAGACGAGTATTTTGGTGCTTGATCCATTCCCTATCTTGACCTAATAGCCGAGCAGACTCCGCCGAATGTACGAAAGAAAATCTTCATATGAACAAATAATGCGCCACGTAAAAATTTCATATTCTTTATAGAGAAGGGAAATTTGAGAAAAAATGTACTCTCAGACTTCATCAATCCATACGAAGAAATCTTCCTTTATATATAGTTCCAATTTCGGCGGTGAATTCATATATATATATATATATATATATATTATATATATATTTATATTATATAATATAATTATATATATTTATATATATTATTATATATATTTTATATAATTTAATATATATATTATATTCTCTGCTCAGATACTCAGTTATAATAATAATGGTCTTATTCGCCCTGCATGGAATACTGTTCCCACAATTGGGGTGGATCCGGTTCCACCCTCCTTTTGAATAGAGTTGAGGCTAAGGCTAAGAGGCTTTAAACTGGTCCTATACTCTCTGATTCCTTGACCTCTTTCTCTTCGTCGTGACGTAGGTGCTCTATCTCTTTTCTATAAGTATTACACGGCAGTTGCTCGCGAGAATTGACCTCTCGCATTCTTCCACCCTGCGTCGCTCGTACACAAGAGGTGCCTTGTTCCTCTCATGAAAATTGTGTGAATATTTGAGACTCAAGGATCACAACGTGTATGGTACCTCCTTTTTCCAGCCACATCTGTGTTTTTGTGGGGAACTCCTTGCCTTCTTTTATTTTCCCCGCAATGTTTAATCTTCCTCTTTTTTAAGTCCCGTGTCTGCGCCCACCTGAGGGGAATTGCGTTAGGCAAGGGTTAGCAATCGTTGAACTTCATTTAATTCTATGATTTTTTGTTTTTCTTTATTTAATGTTTTTTTATTTATTTATTTATTTAATCTATACATTTTATATCTGGTTTGAAAAACAATTTCATTGGTTTTATCGAAAACAAAATAAAAAACAAAATTCTAATTATATATTATTATATATATATATTTATATATATATATATATATATATATATATATATATATATATTATATATATATATACTATATATATATCTATATACTACTCTTATATATAATATATATATATATATATATAATTTATAAACCATATATATAGAAATATAAAATATAATAATATATAATATTTTTATTATATATATATATATATATATATATATATATATATATTATTATATATATTATATATTATATAATATATATATATATATATTATAGTTGGATACATAAATTTCAAACTATCAGATGAGAGGCTCATTACAATTTTTAATGAGCAAAGAAAGTCTTTTAAAATTCGCCAATGTAGAAATTCTTTTTTACTTTTTTTTTATTTCGAATTTATATTTTTTTATTTTTATAGAAATATACATAATATTTTTGCTCAAATTCGCTTTGCATTTTTTTAAGAGATGAAGCTCCACTAGATTCAAAATGTTTTCTAATGAATCATTATTTATTAGCCATTGACCTCTACTGACAACATCTTGATATATATATATATATATATATATATTAATTATATATATATATATATATTATTATATAGGATGATATATATATATAATATTCTTTATTATTATATAATATAATATTATATAATGATTAAAAATTCCTGTCCTCATGGGCATTGCCTATTCCAGGAAGGATCAAGAACGATAGATTGAAGCCATACCTTGACTTGGATCTGTGACCTCTACAGATTTATACTATATATATATATATATATATATTATATATATTATATAATTATATATATATATATATATATATATATATATATATATATATATTATATTATTGTGAGATACTTTTACACTTTTTGTTGAGGGGTTAGTGTATTTCGGAAGTTAGTCATATTTACTACCAGAGTAAAATCTTTAACTTAACCTAAGAAGGATTTATTAAACGTGCCATAAAGTATTACTTCTAAATCTAAACCTAACTAGATGGTATTGAGAGCGTTCACTAATATATATATTTATACTAATATATATAATATAATATATGTGTAAATACCTAATTAATATATACTAATAATTATATATTATAATATAATAATATATAATAAATATAATTAATATGATATAAATAAATATATATATAGAATATTATATAATATAAATAATTACTATTAGATAATTATATATCATTAATATCATTATAATATATATTTAATATTATATATTAAATAATTAATTATTATTATAATTGAGAAAATTAAATTAATACTATAATCATATACATAATTAATTAATAAAAGGAATAAATTTATATTATTTTACATCTGATAAATAAAGATTTTATGAAACGAAATTAACAAATGGTTGATCACAGGGTCACAAAAAATCAAAAAAAAATTTTAAACTACAAAATCCTACTTTGTATAATATCTAAATCCTTAGACCATATTAGGGAAAAGAGAAATAGGAGTAGACTAATTTATTTATTATTTTTTTAATTCAATATGTTCTCATTAAGTGTCCGAACACAGTTAAATCTGACATGAGAACAAAAGTGATAAGCAAGAATATTTTTGCAAAAGAAACGACTTATTATATATAGAAATAATTAAGGAAGATAGAGATAATATAGATATAGGCCAAATAGATTATATATATATATAGAGTCCATTTGTGGTTATTAAGGTTCCGGACAGATATGTGGTAGAAGGTCTAATAAATAGAAAATAATATATAATGACTTATATTAAAAAGTACTATATTACAAAACTTCTTTTACAAAAATTAACTCATCTACTAACTCAGTCTCATACGCTTTCGCAGCTCATACATTACAGGCGTATATATATGATGCATATTAGCCATATATTTTATACATAGAAATCAAATAAATATATACACTATTTCTCATATATCAATTCTCATTATGAGCGATTCATTCGTGGTATATAAGTATCACAACATACAGTCTATTCAACTACTACATAGTCTAATATATATTAAAAAAAAACAACAAAAAATAAACAAACATACACAACACACACATCAACAACAAAAAAAGATATATATATATATAACTTACATAAATAATATAATATAATAATTAATACATATATTACAATATTATAAAATAATAATAATACCTATAATATTAATTTCCAATATATATAAATATAAATACATACATAAATAATAATATAATATATATAAATATATATATATATATATATCATAATAATTAGTGATGTCAAAGTACAAAAATAAATAAAAAGGATATAGAGAGATATATAAGATAAATATTAGAGGCTAAGGTTCCGGCTCGGAATATCATTATTCATGTCCAATCTCCCAGCCATATAATAGATATAAGAAATTGAAAAATAATATATATTATATATATAATATATAAGAATATATATATATATATATAAGATATAATATATATATATATAGATAATAGATAGATAAATAGAAGATATATGTAATAAATATAATATATAATATATAATTAATAAGTAGTTAGTAAGATAAGTAGATAAGAGATAGAATAGATAGATAGATATAGATAAATAGATAAAGTATAGATAGATAGATAGATAAGATAGATAGATATAGATATAGATATAGATATAGATAATAGTTTATTTCTTAATTTGATAGTAGGATATACAGATAAGATATATAGATAATATATAGATATATAGATATATATATATATAAAGAAGAGATTACATGATGAAAATCCTTCCATTATCTGAATAGAAAATGTTTATCGATAATAATATATATATATAAGAACAAAGAGATATATAATAATAATATATAACAAATAAAATAATATTAAATAAAATATATTTAAATATTAAAATATTTTAAAAATATATATAATAAAAATTTGATTTTAGGAACAAAAATATATATAATATAGAATAAAAATAATAATATAATAATACTATATATATATATATATATCGATAAAATATATCGATAAGCACAAATTATTCCCTAACAACAATATACGATATACTGTTAATATAATTGTTATAATAATATAAATAATAATATATATATATATAATATATATAATATATAATATATAAAAATATATAATATATAAATATATATATAATAATAATAATATAATATATATATAATAATATATATAATATATATGAGGCAGCAGAGCAGGACGACAGACAGAACAGACAAACTGGAAATAACAGATAATAGATGGCAAAATAATATAATATATATATAAAAATATATATATATAATTATATATATACTATATATAATATATATAATATATAATATATATATAATAATATATAATAATAATAAATAAATAATATATAAATATATATATTATTATATATTATATATAAAATAATATATAAAATATTATACTATAATATCAGAACATATAAGTATAAATATATAATATAATATATAAATAATAAATAATATATATAAAATAAATATATACATACACTAATATATACAAATATCATATATATATATACTATATAAATATAATCTTATATTATATATGCAAATGTATATTATACTACTAACCTTACTTATATATATAAATATAAAATATATAAATATAGATAGAATAATATAAATATGTTATTAACATAAATATATAATAAATATAAATAAATATAATATATATAAGATATAATATATAATATAAATAAATAATTAATAAATATAAATATAAATATAAATATATAATATATAAATAATAAATATATATATATATAATATATAATAATATATATATATTATATAAATATATAAGATATTACTAATTATGGTATAAAAAAATATGACAAATAGATATAATAATAAAAATATAAATATAATAAATATTATAAATATATATAATATAAATAATAATAATATAATATAAATAATATAAAAATATATATGATATATAACTATTTATATATATAATAAATATATGATATATATATATAAATTAAATAAATATATATATAATATCTATAAAATATGAATTCCAGCCGCATATATATATATCATATAATATATATATATTATAGATAATAATTATAAAAACAGTATATATTACTCTACTAATACTATAATATTAAATTCTAATATATCATATATAATACTATATAATTAATAATAAATATACAATATAATAAATATAAATAAAATTATAAATATAAAATAAATATATCTATTATAATATATATAATAATTAATATATATTATATATAGTATATATGACTAATAATGATAGATATATATTAATTATATATATATATATATATCTATACATATAATAATAATAATATATAAATATATAAATATATATTTAATATAATATAAAATAATATATAGAAATTAAATATAAATGTATATATATATATATACATATATATATACCTTATATATATTATATTTATGAAATATTCACTATATTATTGTATATGTCCGTAGTTTTATATATATAACTTTATATATATATAATTTTCATATATTATATATACTATATATATAATATTATATATAATTCATAATATATATATATTACTATAATTATTATATAAATATAATATAGATATAATAGTAAATATATCGAAATGAGGAAATTTTTAAGTGGGTTGACTTCCCGTTAAATTAAGGTTAGGTTATTTTAAAAAGGTTAAGTTTGGGTTAGGTTTACGGTAAAAGGTCTAGGTTAGGTTCAGGTTCAGGTTGATTAGGTCCAGGTTTAACCAAAATTTCAATGTATTACCACCTAAAAATTATTAAAATAACGAACATTAATTATTGATTTTCGCTCCTCGGAGTCAACCACTTTATATATATATTCTATATTATATATATTCTATATATATTGTTGTTTTTTAATATAATAATTATTAAATTACAATTGTATATTATATTAATATTATATATTATATTATTTATTTATGTTATTAATAATATATTTTGTATTTTTATAATTTATAAAATATATTATATATTTTTTTTATATATATATTTATGTTATATATATATATTATATATTATAATAGGGGCTTACGAGATATGACTATACACGATACTGGTAATATATGATAGTAGATATATATATACCAGCTATATATATATAAGGGGTATATATATATGATAATTTGATATATATTTATATAATATAGTATATATATTATATATATATAATATATAATGATTATATCTCTGAGAGGGAGCACAGACTGAACAGAGACCCAGACGACAGCAAACAATAGACCGACAGACCAGACAGACCAGACAGACGGCAGGCCAGACTGAAAAAACAGTTTCAGTGGGATATATAATATATATTTATATACTATATCATATATACTACTATATATAGTATATATATATATATACTATGATATATCTATACTATACTACTACTATACTAATATAATTATATATATATATATTATATATTTATCTATATATATTATTTCAACTTGTTATAATAGTATATATATATATTATATATATTTATATATAAATATATATATTGTATATATAATCTATATTTCTAACTTATATAATAATATATATATATTTATAGTATATATAGAGATAGTATATATATATAATACTAATATATTATATATATAATATATATATATTATTAATATATATTATATATACCTTATGTATGTATAATTTATTATATATATTTATTATATATATATATTATATAGATATAAACTTACTATTATTCGACATTATATTCTTGGCGATTATATATATTATAATTTTATATATATATTATATATATATATTACTTTAGGTATATATTATATTTATATTATATATTATATATATTATATTTA
>JABUQX010042729.1:0-2500 GCA_015478945.1 Trachelipus rathkii
ATAGATATTATTACATATATATATAAGGATATATATATTATATTATTGCTATATATATTATACATACATATTACATATTATTATTATTATTATTATTATTATTATTATATTATAGAAGAAGAGTATATATATATATATATAATATATATATATTATTATAGTTATATATGCATATTATTATTATTATTATTACATTATATATATTATTATTATATTATTAATATATATTATTAGGGTATATATATATATATATATATATATATTTGAGGTTGAAAGGTTTAGTGTTTATGTCTATATTATATATATATAAAAATATATAAAAGTATATATATAAATATATAGTATATAATAGGTATATATATAGGTATATATATATATATATATATATATATATATAATCATAGATACCGAATCGGGTGTTAATGTATCACACTGCACTATCATTTTGTATAATGAAAATTATGTTGTATTTGATTTAAATGTTCATCATTTGAGAGAGTGAGATAGCATATTGCTTTACGAGAGAGATATGTTATTATTATTACATATTGCCCATATATTTGTTGTTGCTGGTATTTGGTATAAACAGTTGTTTCAGCTGATCATGGTTCCATAAAGCACAATTAAAGATATTTAGTAGAAGGTAGTGTAGGTGGTAGTAGGTAGGTAGTAGAGAGAGAGAGAGAGAAGAGAGAGAGAGAGAGAGTATAAGAGATAGATGAGGAGTGAGAGAGAAGGAGACTAAGGAAAATGAGAGAGAGAGAGAGAGAGAGAGAGAGAGAGAGAGAGAGAGAGAGAGAGAGAGAGAGAGAGAGAGAGAGAGAGAGAGAGAGAGAGAGAGAGAGATAATGAGCGAGTGTTTGTTATCAGTGAGTAATCAATTGGATCTATTTTTATTATAGTAGAACAACGCAAAAGAATCGAAGTTGCGTTTCAATTAGTCCAAAATTTTATTTAATAAACTATTAATTTTATTATGTAACAAATATACTTGGTGTATTCTTTTAAATAAACGTGTGTGTATAAATTTTTTACATGTATAGGAATATTGTGTGTGTATAAATTGTATACGTGTAGTTATTGCATTTATAAAATAATTATTATTATAAGTGGAAATTTTGGCATAAAAAAAATTAATTTCAGCATTTTTCATGTGGCTTTATCATTAAATATATATATATATAATAGTATATATATATATATATATGTTATACAGCACATATATATGACTTTATTTGTTGCTATATATATATATATATATATATATATATATATATATATATATATAAATATATATATATATATATATATATATATATATATATATATATATATATAAAAAATATATATAGATAAATTTTCAAATTTATTCGTATATATATATATATATATGGTATATATATATATATATATATATATACTTGTATATATCTACAGTTGTCACCATCTCCCAACCTTGAGGGAAAAGGCGATAAGCATAATATATATATATATATATATATATATATATATATATATATATATATATATATATATATATATATATATATATATATATATATATATATATATATATATATATATATATATATATATATATATATATATATATATATAGTTATTACAATGGAAATCCAGTATAAACATGCCGTTTTAGTAATACTGGTGACTATAAGTAAAGAAATTTCTTGCATGGATGTATGTGAAACGCAATTGTGCGATTGCGAGGAAAACAAAGCGGACTGCAAAAATAAAAATCTGACGGAAATAAACGGTACGTTATGGATAATGTAATTGTAATGGATAAATAATAATAATAATAATAATAATAATAATAATAATAATAATAATAATAATAATAATAATATTAATAATAATAATAATAATAATAATATATAAATAATAATAATAATAATAATAATAATAATAATAATAATAATAATAATAATAATATATTTTGAAGATTTCTCGGAAAAGGTGTTCCAGGAATCTAAGATCTTTAAATCCGGCTTAAATAATTTTTTAAGTTCTTTGCAATGGGATTTTACAGCCTAAATTCTTTTTTTTTTATTTTTTTTTATTTCCGTTGTAGCGAACCTATAATGACCACGTGATTTAAATAAGAATTAATACCTTAATATTAACATCTTACTAATAAAAATATTTGTAACAAAATTATTAGTATTATTTTAAGCAATTTCTGATCATTAATGAATTTTAAATAAAGTAATTATTATTTATTTAATTATTATTATTATTATTATTATTATTATTATTATTATTATTATTATTATTATTATTATTATTATTATTATTATTATTATTATTATTAACCGAGCGTTCCAAAAAATTAAGAAAGGCAAAGAAATTCTGTGGATATCCTGAAAATCTCACTGTGGTTGGATGTTAATTTCGTAGAATGCATCCTTGGAGTTGGATGTGATGCAGCTCGGCATTTAAAGTTTTTTTTAGTGGGATTCAGTCTAAAATTCACTTTCAG
>JABUQX010042729.1:5000-20053 GCA_015478945.1 Trachelipus rathkii
ATCCCATTTCTGAGCACTCTGAACATCGATATAAAATCCGATACTTTAGAGCTTCTCGATATATCGTCCAATTCCATAAAAATGATCGAAAATTCAACTTTCGAAAGTATCAACGCTTCCTTACTAGCTCTTAATTTAAGGAATAATTTAATAAACACCATTGATGAAGATGTGAGTATCGATGAAACCCATGTAGTTTATTGTTTTATTTAAAAAAAAAAGGTTTTAAATGCTCACAGTAATTGAACTTGATTTTTCATGTATATGACGTCATAGGATGACATAAACTATTTGAAAATAGTTTATTCGTTTGTTTATTTTTATTTTTATTATTTTTTTCAGGCCTTTTCCCATATTCCAAACTTAGTTAGACTCGATTTAAGTTACAACCAAATCTCAAACTTGCCTGATGAAGTCTTCGACGAATTGAGTCACTTACAACACCTGGACATAAGTTTCAATCCGATAAAAATTCTCGAGGAAACCATTTTTATGAACCTCAGAAATTTGAAAGTTTTAAATTTATCTTTTCTTCAACTGGATTTGATCAAACCAGAAATTTTCGACTGGAATTTGACGTAAGTATTTCAAAGCGGTACTTTTGCGACTTCTGTTGCTTGAAACTCGTCTGGGATTTCAAAAATAGCAATAGAATTTTTTTTTATATATCTTTAATATATATATATATATAGTATTATAATATTTATATATAATATATATATATATGAGCAGTATGGTATAGTATGTAAAATATATATATATATATATATATATATATATATGAAGTGGCAGGAGTGCTGGGAGTTATTTCTTTTTCTTCTTCCTCCACTTCACGAGTTGTAGTTCTTTTCGTGTTCCACGTAATAACCCCGGTTTACCTTGCAGAACCTAAGTAGAACAGGTACTAGCTTCTTGCAGCTTTCTCTTGTGGGGTAGCCTTCTTTCAAATAAGCTGGGATACTCAACCATCAATATAAGTCATTAACCTTCTTAAAAACTTATCTCTTTAATGTGGGGAATTAAAAAGTTATTGGTCGATTGATATTTTATTAGACATTATGTTCTACTATATTCAAACCATTCGCTGACTAGCCGTTAAATGCATTATTTTTACATTATACATATTTTCCTCATACACCTAAAATCAAACCACGTTTTACAAAACTTAAATTCTTTGACAAATGCATAAGACAAAAATGCATGGAACATTTTAGGCGGGAAATTTTTAAATGCACATAATATAAGAAGTATAATAAATACTATTAAAAAAAACGTTATATTCTAATGAACAAACATTATTTCCTAAAAAGAATAATATAATAACATGTAATAAAAAAACACAGGTAATTAAAAATTAAAATCAAAATATTTTATATTCAAAAAAATAGTTAATGCTCACAAATCATTTTCTGTAAGTTACTTTCTATAAATAAAGAATGTTTAACTTTTATATATTTGGGCAAGAAACATTATTTAAACAATTACTTTGAGTAATATATATATATATATATATATATATATATATATATATATATATATATATATATATATATATATATATATAAGAAGAGTGTATGTGAGAATAAAAACAAAATAATAAATATATAAACATTATTTAAACATATAACTTTAAGTATAAATATATATATATATATAATCCAAAATGAAAATTAAAATAAATAAAATTAAGATTTAAAATTAAAAAAAAATTGCTTAAATTAAATTAAAATTATAATAATAAACTAAATTAAATTTAAAAATTAAATTAAAATAAAAAAAAGAGACCAAAATTTTTGCTGCTTCTCAAATTTAAAAACAAAATTGCATTGTTTTGCAATCTGAAAAAAAATGGGATGAGTTTCATGCAAAAAGTAGCTAATGCACCGTTTATTATTATTATTATTATTATTATTATTATTATTATTATTATTATTATTATTATTATTATTATTATTATTATTATTATTATTATTATTATTATTATTATTATTATTATTATTATTATTATTATTATTTTTGTGTGTGTGTGTGTGTGTGTGTGTGTGTGTGTGTGTGTGTGTGTGTGTGTGTGTGTGTGTGTGTGTGTGTGTGTGTGTGTGTGTGTGTGTGTGTGTGTGTGTGACTAACCCCATAGTATATTATTCGCTTCACCAAATCATTTTCAATTTCCATACGGTTTACAATTTTTAATCCTTATTAATAAACACCTTAAACAAACTAAATTATTTTCAGCCTATTTTTGCTCTAACCATTTTTGTTCTCTTTAAGATTTTTGAGTCCATCATAAATGTGAATATTTAGAAAATTTTTAATATTTAAATTGTAATTAGGGGTTACATAGTATATGTTGTTTATGTGTTAATAATATGTAGGGTAGAACGCTGTCGCCGTTTGAAAGATGAAACACTCTCCCCTCCCCCTAGGCCCTACCTCATCCCCCTAGGAGTATGGGGTGCTAGGTTGGTCTGGAATATTCATGTAACTTCCAGACTTTCAGTTCGTATTGTTTTTTCTCTTTCGTACTTTACTGCCACGGAGATTATCTGCCGTATAATTTCAACCTCTTACGACTAAGAGTGCTGCGAACATATCCGATAGGCAGTCTAGCCCTCATCTTACATCTATAACATTCACTACATACATTACACATTAGCACACCCTTTATTTTTTTGGAAGCCAAATTACCACGAATGGCAGCTTACAATGGTAGTCTCTCCAAAAACACTTTCCCCTATCATCCCTTGGGACTTGGGAGTAAAGGCCTCACTCAGGTAGTTGGGATGGTGACCCTTTGGGATTTGGGATGGTATAGTTGGTTTTCCAAGGAATTTGTTGACTTGTTCTCATACAGCGATCTTTTTTTTTTTTTTTTTTTTTTTTTTTTTTTTTAATTAATTTCTGCAATGTATGCCATCTTTAATCTAATTTCCACCAATTTTTTTTTAATCTATCTATATCCTATTAATTTTAAACATGCCATTTTCATGGACCGATTTCGTTTCCATTTGTTGAATGATGTTAACCGCCAAAAAACTGATGTTAAAGCGACTCGCGAACGGAGCGAGCGTAGCGAGCGAAGTGAGCCAAAGCGCCATGTTTAAAGCCACCTTCGAACCCATGCCCATGCCCATGCCCATGCCCATGACAATGCCCATGCCCATGTAAATGCCCATGAACATGCATATGCCAAGGCTTGATCCGTCAGGATCAAGCGATGCGTAGCATCATCGCTTGTTACTATTAAAAAATAACGGTGTACTTTCTTAATTAATTTCTGCAACATCTGCAGTCTTTTATTCTAATTTCCATTTTTCTTTTAACAACACCTCTCTTCCGTTGGACATCACCTTTTATTCTTACCCGAAACTCATGAGTTTAAATATATATATATATATATATATATATATTATCGTATATATATATAGTATATATATATATATAATATATATATATATAATTGTATAGTATAGTATAATATTTTTTATAATAGTATATGGCCAGCATCCCGAAGAGTTCAGGCATGTAACTAGAAAAACTATAACATCTCCTTCTAACTAAATAACTTTTGTGTTGTAGGAAGTAATTTCATCGAGGAAACTTAAAAAAAAATTAATTTATTCTAATAATGTTAATAATAACTCCTTAAAATTTAGTAATATCTTAGACCTGAAATAGCGCAAGCTCTGATGTTGGAACCTTTTGAAAGCTGCAGTAGTCTCGGGAGCAAAAGTTGCCAAATACCGTTCGCTTTGGAGAAAGTATTATTTTTTCTTTTTATATCCTTTTTAGGGGTTTCGAGCCGACGGAAGTGGACAGAGAGGGGACCAAGTCGCCCCGTCGTCGCCCGGTAAGGATCCGAGAACCCCGACTCTATCTATCGTCTTAGTTACTCGTGGGCAATTCGTCCGTTTTTAAAAAATAATTCAACATAATGGCACTGTTTCCGTAGCATACTCGGAGAGAAAAGCCGCATCTTTGATTTATCAAAAAACAGTAATTTTTTTGCGAAAATAACAATTCCTAAATTTTTAAAAAGCGTTATTTTTTTATTTTATTTTTTATTTCCGGGTAAAAATTGTCCTCCTGATTAATAAAATCGATGAAGTTTATTTTCGTAGTACCTGTTATAGTTTTAGTTCATAATGCCTGGCCTTTTCGGATGCCCTGACCTCTATATATAATATATATATATATATAATATAATATATATATATATATATATATATATATTATATTATAATATATATATATAGTATAATAGTAATATATATATAATTATATATATATCTATTAATATATATATAATAATATATATATATATATATATATATATATATATATATGATAGAAGAAAAAAACCCAAAATAACTGTTTATAAAATTTTCTAAAACAGTATTTTGTTTTTTTTTTTTTCTTCTATAATTCTGACACGTTTAGTGTGTTCTGCCATCTATATATATATATATATTATATATATATATATATATATAATATAAATATATTTATATTATACTATATATATATATATATATAGTACTATATATATATATATATACTAATATATAATATATATATACTATATAATTTAACTAATATAGGTATATGTGTTGTATGTGTAGGTATAGTTGTAGTGTGTGTGTGTTTAGAAATAATAAAAAAGAAAAGTTTTAAAAAAATCCAATTAAACTCGTAGGCTCATTAACTTCTTAAAATGAAGATAAAACTCGCAAATCCTCCTCTGTTCTATACATCACAGATTAAAACTTCCACACACTTCTCTAATAATAAATAATATAATAATAATAATAATAATAATATAATAATAATAATAATATAATAATAATAATAATAATAATATAATATAATAATAATAATTAAAATCTTTTCTTAGAAATTTACTCACCTAGAATATGTCTAGCAATTACTTCCGACTGTCCAGTGAGCTCTCTGGTACCTCTCAGAAAACTTTACAAAAATTTGAGTTTTCAAGTGGCAACCTTCTCCGGTAATATATATATATATATTATATATATATATATATATAATATAATATATATATATATATATATATATATATAATAATAAATATATATATATATATATATCATATATATAATATAGTATATAATATATATAATGATATACTTTATATTAGGGAATGCCAAACCGGATCTCCGGCTCCGGCTTGGCCGGAGTTCCGGCCTTTTAAAAGATCTCCGGCTCCGCCGGAGACCACTAGTCTCCGCTTTCTCCGGCCGGAGACCTAAATTTTTAAAAGGTAGTTTTGAAAATAAAAAATAGTTATAATTCATTGACAGAGAATAAATGAGACATTTATGACATTTACTTTAGAAGACTGATGTCTCAAAAGCGTAAAAAAAATTATTTTAGTATTTTTTTGTTGTTGTAGTGATAATATTTAAGTCAAACTAATAACTAATAATATAAATATAAATAATATATAATAAATATCAACAAATATTAAAAATTAAAGTAATGAACTAATTATTTTGATAAACAATTATTTTTATCCAAAATGACAACCCCTAACAAAAAAAAACAATTTTGATAAATCTAGCTTTAAAAATACAATACAGAAATAGGTAACATGAATGGTAAAAGAACTTTTAAACTACATGCCATCATATCTGACCAAAAGACTAAAAAAATTATAATATATATCCTTAATCTTTAAATTATTAAAGAGCTTTAAGTTTTAACAAACTAACATTTGAAACTATATATTTTCATATAAGTATATATATATATAAATATATATAGTATATATATATATATATAATATATATATATATAATATATATATTATATATATATGATTATATATATAGTATATATATATATATATATATATATTTATATATATATATATTAGTATACTATATATATATATATATTATATACCCTATATATAATATATATATATATATATATATATATATATATTATAATAATATATGATGATATACTAAATATATAGTATATAGCTATATATATATATTATATTTATATTATATATATATAGTTAATATATAATATATAACTACTATATATATATATATATATACTTATATATAATATATATATAAGTATATATATATATATATATATATAATATATTATATATTCATATATATATATGTGCATGACTTATAGTATATATATATTATATATAGTGCATGTACTAGCCTGTATCGATACTGTATAGAGTATCACAATAGAATTTTTGAGAAAATTAAATTATATTGTTAAGCCGCAAAAGTCAGTGAAAGGAAAGTTAGAGCTAGCTTATGCAATTTTGCTATTTAGGTAACCATTCTCTAAAATTTAAAATCAAATGCTCTTAAATTTAAGCTGATCAGCTAGTGTTGGAGAAAGAGCGATTCCAGCTTTTACTTGTAGAGATCATTTCCTGCTTAGCTAAACATTCTCTCGCTAATACACTTGAAGGTGGACAGAGAGATATTTCCTAGCTAATTCAGGTAAGGTGCAATCAGGATAAAGAGCTTTTCTTTCCTTTCCAACATAACAGTGGATCAGCATCCGATTTTCTTTCCATAAGTGGTGCTGCAAACATAGTTTTATCCACAATAGTTTTGAATATTATTTTCTAAATTCATGTTGTTTTACTCTCACTGCCTGCTTCTACGTTGCATTTTAGACTTTTTCTCCTTTGTCAGTTGCTCTGGTTTCGAATTGTAATCTGAATATTCTTCTTTTCTTCTAACGATTTTTCTTGTAACATGTCATCAAAGCACTGTCGCCAGAAAATTGAATTGTGTTTCCCTTAATCATACTGCCGTTCATTTTTCAGCTTCTTCATGTTGATCTGTTATAGACTGATCATTTTTGATCACCATTTTTGTTCAATTCAAGAATCTGAACTTAATTAAATATTTTCTTTAGCTTTATAAAGTTTTTACCACTTCTTCTTTGAGCAATAAAATATTGATTTATTCTGATCAAAATAAAAATCAAACGGGAGCTAATTTGAATTGTGGATTTAGAACTGTTGCAAGTACATAAAGTTTCTTCTCTTTAAATGGACCAAAACGTTCAGTAACAGAATTTAAAAAGTTCATCTTTCATAGTTTTTACAACACCGCTATCCTTCTCAAGTTTTTGCTAAAATATTTTTGGCAATGAATTAACTGCAGGTATTACAAATAATAAAAGTAAACATCAATCATCAACTCGCTCTTTTAGTTTAATTCTTACAAAATGGTTGTAATCAATCTAATTATATTCTCATTAGCTTATGCATTTAAGATATCTAGATTGTTTTTCGAATTTGAAGATATATAATAATTGCAAATTTTTGCTCTATGATCCTTTGCAGCATATAATATGACGAATTCCATCTTGTTTCCACATCTTGGATAGGCTTGTGTATTGGCAAATTAAATTTTTGAATTTCCGTTAATTTAGTTGTAGCAATTGGTGGTCTACTAAAATGACTACAATTTTCCTACATAAAGTAATTAAATATTCAATTGATTTTTTTGAGAAAATCAATTAAGGATAAATGGCGGTAAGGAATGAATAAAACATGTCTCATTTATACACCTGTCGGTCTCATCATACCTTTGGTAATGTTTGGTGCGTTATCTTGGACAACATGAATATTTTCCTTTTTTTAAAATCCCAGCTCTTAAGGTTTCCTCACTTTTTAGACATATATTTTTTTGCTGAATGAAAAACACTAAAACTACTGAATTTGTAATGTTCCACTCTTCCTTTGAAAATCTTTATAAAATCCAATGCGCTGACATACTTATAAAGCTTTCAATGTTATATGAGCAAGTCCAAATATATGATGTTAATGAAATTGCTGTTGAATTTCCTTGCTTAGCTGAAGTGTTAATTTTGTTCTTTACCCTTTTTATATATTGTGTTTGGATAATCTCTTCTGAAAAGATACCTCCTTGATGGAATATTATTTTGTGGACACATACGTGAATTTATTTATCTCTTAAATCCCAATGTCGTTTAACAAAAGAAAATGGAAAGATTGGTTCACATCAATCAATTCCCCAATTTTGAAACGAATTTTTGTGCTTTTCTATCATTAATTTCCCAAATCTTTGTTTATTTATCAGTTATTTCAAACAGTGTGGGCTGAAGAAATCTTTTTAATAGAGTGTAGACAGACAGTTGATGATATGGATGGAACATGGATCATCTACTCTGATAAATCCAGTGATATCATGTTCTTTTTTTCATGGGACTTACCATTTTGAGCTTCAGAATATGCTTTATCTTTAGATATAAATCGGTTTTATGTATTCTCTTCAAGATGAATCCAGTAAAGGTTTGGTGAATAAATATTTTTGAACCTTTCTTTGGGTTTCCTCTTGAAGTAATGTATTCCCAGTAAGCGCACAAGGAGTCATTACCTCACGGGTTTAAGCCTCCTTCAAGGAGTTGTTACTTCCTCTAAAGTAGTTACACTTAGGATCCGACGCAAGGAAAAGGTGCAATGATAATTGCAATGCTTAGGGTCAATCCTTCATAAATATATGGTATGTATAGTAATAAATAAAAATTTATAATATATACTATATGATATATATATATATATATATATATATAATATATATATAGTATAATATATATATATATAATATATATATATAAAAGGTAAGCATAAATGGGAAATTTCATTCCTCCGCCGAGGTCGGGAGACTGTTCGGCTCTCCAGGCCGGAATTAAAATTTTTAACTTCGTCCGGCCCTCACGGCTCTCCGGGGCCTCCGCCAAAAGTTACTCTCCGTGCAATGCACTAATATATATAATATATATATAATATCTATATAATATATAATATATATATATAGTATAATATATATTATATAGTATATTATATAATAATATAACTATAACTATAATATATATATATAATATACTATATATATATATACTAAATATATTTTAGTTAAGATATTTTCCCGCGGATGTCGGTTGAAATTTTGGCTGCAAGGATTTATCCAGAGAACCATTTTCCTAATCCTGGAATAGTTCTTGGCCTTGAATTACTTAACTTCAATAATAATAAATACTTACAGACTTAACAAACACACACACACACACACACACACACACACAACCTATATATAATAATATAATAATACATAATATATAATATAGTATATATATATATATATATATATATATACTCATATAAATAATTAGTATATATATAATATATATATATACTGTATATATATAGTTTATATATATATATATAATATATGAATATATATAATATATATATATATACCTATATATATAGTATAATATAGTATATATATATTATTTATATATATATTATGAGGTATATATATATATAAGATATAGCGTTATATATGATAATATATATAATGCTATATATATGAATATAATTATATATTATATATATATATATACTATATATAATATATATTATACTTATATATATTAATATATATATAATATAATATATATATATACGATATTGGATATAGATATATATAGTATAGTATATATATATATATATATATATATATATAATATATATATATAAATATATATATAGTAGTAAGTAGCTCGTCGTATCAGTATACATATAAATTAACGGTACTCCTTAATGTCGAAGTATAACTATAGCATTCATAGCATACCTAGCGAGTCATATCACATAAGTCCTCGGTTAGGCATACGTATATATACATGTTATACTTACGTAGTACATATACCGGTATATAATATATTAGTGTGATATATATATAGCTCGTTGATATATTATATATAGTAGTTCTATATATATATATATAATATTAATAGAATATAATATATCAGTATATATAATAATTATATAAATTATATATAATAAAGCATAGTATCTATATCATATATAATATACCGAGTGATGCATAGCGATAGTATAAGCTATATAGTAATAGATTATAATATATATATATAGTTATAATATATTATATATATATATATATATAGTAGTATATATTATAATAATAATAATATATATACTACTATAATATGAGAAGATGTGTGTGCTGGGCCAAGCAAATAAAATAGTATTTCTTCCATATTTTGAGATAGACAGCAATAAATAAATGTCTTATTTATAATTAAATGTAGGAAACGATTATTGCAGTTAAAAAATCACAAATTAAAAAATATTGACTATATATGAACCTCCACCAAAAATATAAAGTAAGGGATATAATACGCTCTTAACGACCTCTATCAAAAAGATATGACGATAAAAAAAGCTTTTGGAAATCCTTCGAAAAAGAAGAGGTGGGCAAACTATGGCCAAGTCTGATAGCGACCCTTCTTAATAGGAATGAAGGTATTTATCCCTTTTCTACAACAGAGATTTATTATTTTAAAGTATTCTAACAGCACACTCATATATAACATCAAGAAACAAACAGAAGATAGGAGCACTAATTTAAGGGATAATGAGAGGAAGAAAGCTTGGAAGTATCATGGATTATTGAAGTATATAAGAACTGGAACAACCACACGTATTAATCAATAGGAAAATAATAGAAACTGAGTTGCAAACCATTTCCAGCAAGTCAGCCATGAGTTGGTTATTACCAAAGGAAGTAAAAATCACGACCACCTCGTTTTGGGTTTCCTCTTTCTGAATCATCGCATCTGGTTCCGCCACTTTCCGACTCCGAGGAAGAGGGTGACACTGAGAGCGAAAGACAGCAGACGCTTTGTGAGAAATTGGCTCAAAATCAAAAAAACAACCTGAATGTGTTTCTTAAAGACCCTCAACATGAAGCTAAAAAGGTCAATTACTTGCAAAAGAAATATATCCAAGGAGCTCGAATATCTTGAAGAAACTTGGTGGAAAGAACAGCAAAATGTAATAAAATTAATGGGCACTCACGAATCATACCATCAAACAAAGTGTAGAAGCCTGAAAGGTCTTTTTCGGCTACAGACATTATTAATCAAACTTAGAACTAGAACTCAGCTATAAAAAATGTAAATATGTTTGTGTTTAATAACGTTAGTAAATACAAATGTCAAATCTGTCAAAAATATCCTCAAAAAACTAAATCAAAAGAGATGAAATAATAATTTTTGAATTAACAGTCTAGTTTTATTGGTCTCTCGTGATTTAAGAGCACATGTTAAAGTTTCTGAAAGTAAATTTTAAATTCGTGTTTACGTATATATATAACATAACGACTTAAACATATATATATATATATATCTTTATATATATATATATATATATATAATACAATATATATTATTCTATATATATATATATATATATATATATATATATAATATATATATATATATATATATATTTATATTAAATATCAGATATACCCGGTGAGGCTTAATTTTACATTTCGGCAGCACAAAAATAAAAACTAAGTCCAGTCGATATTTTATGGGGTTTAACGATACATTGATATTGTAATATTAAATCGATTAGTTGTAAATCGATTATTTGTTACAGATGATAAAATAAAAAAAATCGAGGAACAGTATACTTTCAAAAGTTTATCTGGTCGATGTGTAAGTGAAAAGTTTGTCAGCGAAAGTTTACAAATGATTTGTAAGTGATTTTATTTGATATAATGCCAGAAACGGATTGTGCATCGCTAGGCTTTTTTAGAACATTTCAACCTAATTTTGCAACAAAAGAGATGTGAGAAAATGTTTAAAAAAATTTTTCAATAGTAAGAGTGGGAGAGAAAAATTTAAATCGAGTTTCTGCAAGGTATATCGAGACACTATCCATGAATTGTTTTGTAAGTACTTAATATATTATAATAATATATTATTATAATATATATATACTATATATATATATATATATATATATATATATATATATATATATATATATAATATATATTATATATATATAATATATATAACTATAATATTTTTCGGCAGCTACTAAACTGTCTATCAGTAAAAGTTAGAGTTAGTTTTACGGCATAGTGGATCAGTAAAGTTTTAGGGCTACTTTTACCTCACAGTGAGTCAACGAGCCCCTAAAATGGAGTATTTTACCCTTTTTAGGGGGCTGCGAGCCGTGGGGGACGAAGAGGGGGGGACGTTTCATCCCCCGGAGGGGATGGTCGGAGGACCCCCCGCGACACCAAAAGACCAAAGAGCGGGGTTCGGAGACCATCCCCGAGGGGGGATTAGTCCCCCCCGTAGTCCACCTAGAGACCGAGAGACCCCCGACTCCTGACATCGGGGCGGACTACCCGTGGGTATTCGTTAGTGATATACCCCAAAAAAACAATAAATCCCAAAAATGAGTAATTTTGGGACATTTATTTGCAACAATCTATTCGTACTCTAAAATCTCAAAACCATTTGGGAACATTTGAATAACTATATATATAATATATATATCATATATAATATATATATATATATATATATATATATATATATATATATATATATATATATATATATATATATTTTTATATATATTATATATGATTTTCGAATTTAATCGAACCCATTTCAAATATCGAAAAATGAACTCTAAAAAATTTAGTGCTGGCCGAAAATGTAAATTTACCTGGGTATTACTTAAGTTTCTTTCTGACCTATCGATATTTAAAGTTTTAAAATCGATTTTCGATATATGTGTATCGATTATACCCAAGATACCGGGAATCTAAATTTATTCATAGAAATATATATATATATATATAAATATATATATATATATAATATATATATATATATATATAAATATAATATATAATATATATATATATATATATATATATATATATATATATAAAGGTGGACTTTATTCATTGAGTATTATTGGAACCTTTCAAATATCTACTGTATATATAAATTTGAAGGTACATAAAATTTTTTTACTGTGTTTCGTGAGGTTGACGTATTTTTTGTTCCAATTTTTCTGAAATTATGAAATTGAAAGGATTTTTCTAAATTTGTGATGAATGATTATAATCGTATTAGCAATCGCTGCAACATTTAGTTTGATAACTAGAATAAAAAAGGTTTGTAGAAAGTGGTCACAAAGAATGTGAAATTAAACCAAAAAATAGGAGAAAAGTTTTATTTTTATTGTTCTAGTAAACATTGTGGCTCGAAGTATACTGTTTCTCCCAAATATTATTTTTTTTTCAAATATTAGAGTTTCCTACACTGATGCCCTTTTAATTATGTATTTCTTTTTACATAACGAAACAGTTTCAAGGGTAGTAACCTATTTAGATGTCAGAAAACCAACAGTTATAGATTGGATTAATTTAATTGGATTAGTGTATATAAATATATAGGCCAGCCTCTAGAAGAGCCACAATCCATATCTCAAAAACTACAATAGCTACAGGGAAAAGGAATACATTGTTGGAATCCTGGTAAAATTTTGGTTAGGCAAATGTAAACAAAATAAAAAAAAATAAAAAAAAACATAAAAATTGCTTTTTTTTGGGGGGGGAGCTCGAGCCGGCGGGGACATAGTATATATATTATTTGTAAAGGTATTACACGGCAATTTAGGGGGCTCGAGCCGACGGGGAACACAGGGGGGGGGACGTTTTCCATACCCCGTAGGGGAGGGGCGGAGGAACCCCCGGAGGGGGGGAATTAGTCCTACCCCGTAGTCAGGGGAGCACAATACCACAAGAGGATAGTCCAACCCCGTAGTTCCCCGGAAGGCGAGAGACCCCGACTCCTGCCATCGGTGCGGTATACCCTTGGGGTATTCTTTAGTTAAAAAAAAAAACAAAAAATTTACTAGAAAGTCTATTTATTTTAACGAGTAACGTATAAAAAGTCTCTAAATAGGCTTTCTACTCATATTAATATAATTATTAACAATAATTTTTTTTTTTACATTTTCCGCACTAAAATTGTACCAGCATTCCAGCAATGTATTCCTTTTCCCGGTAGCTGTTGTGTTTTGAGCATAAACCATTGTGGCTCTTCTAGAGCTGAATATAAATATATATATATATATTATATATATATATATATATATATTTATATATATATTATATAATTATATATATATATATATATATATATTATTATATATATTTATTTTATAGGTATAATATCGATTTATATCGATATATCGATATTCCAATAAATTTCGATATATCGAAATCGAATTTCAGAAAGAAATTTATGTTTTATCATATATATTATATAATATATATATATATATATAATATATAATTAGGTATGAGGTTATACATATACTTAATATATACATATTTTGGTTCTGTTAATTCACTGGTCTGCGCTTGAAAAAAAAAATTGTGATGTCTGATGTTTTTTCAACAATTTCTATACGTATTTTTCCCGCTGATCACGAAATAATCTTAAGTTTTGTTCTATCAACGTCACGTTTATTTCTATGCAAATAAATGTTTTAACACATATGTGATTTTCTTTTAAGCAATTTTGCAATGTGTTGCAATTAATAACTACCAGAAAAGAAGACAAGAATTGAATGGAAAACGAGAAAACGTGTAAATTGAACCTTTCCTATATAAACAAGTCACATAAAGAATGGAATTATTGTAAAAAACATACTGGTAATTATAAGATTTTTCTAATCTGCATAAGTGCTTGGATACTGTAATTGACTTATTAAAGAATTAACTTAACTCTCGCTATATTTTATACTAGTCCTTTCCCTATTTGTTTATATTAATCGTATCTTACACATTACATCTTAAATAATATAAGAAAAAGGTGACCTAATTGATTTTCGTTTATTGAATCTTTCCAGGCCCATCTCTTTCAGTCACCAACAGTAGTGAGTCCCTGCACACATCAATCATATACTTATATCCCAGAGACCCTGGTACTTCTTCCATAGTCCGGACAGTCTTGATGGAACCTCTCTTGCACTCCTCATTAAAATCCCAACAATTTGCCGAATATCAAATGAGAAGGCCAAGAAAATGAATTTAATGGACATTATCGAACACCCATCTTCTTAAAAGCTTTTCCAGCAGATTTTTTAACCATGTCCTTTA
>JABUQX010042730.1:0-2500 GCA_015478945.1 Trachelipus rathkii
TATCTCTCATACCCCCCCAACCAATATTTTTAGCTTCGTATGCTACTTCTAGATTCCCATTTTTTTTTTCATTTACATTTATTTTTGGCTGGCTTCTGAAGAGACACAAGGGAGTGACCTAGCGCCTAGGTTTTCTTCCCCCCCCCCCATCTTTCAATATATTCTCTATTGGGATTAAAGTGTTAATTTTCCTCTTTTTTTTCTGTTATACTCTCTTCTTTATATTTAGTGGTTTTCTATTTTAATTTGAGTGCAGTGAAGGTAGTAGTGGCTCTTAAAATTAATTTATTTACATATATATATATATATATATATATATATATATATATATCTATATCTATAATTTATAACAACTCCAGAAAGAGCTTTCGCCCTGTCAGTAGGTCCAGCGTTTCCTTCTTCTGGCCCGAAACTTTTAACCCCAGAACACTCCAGAAAGCCATTTCTCGGCGGAATGGTTTGGACGCCAGTCCTCAAGTTAAGCACTCTCAGGTAGGGTTTTCGCCCTTTCAGTAGAACTAGCATCTTCTCCCATTAGGCCTCAACACTGGTTCTCCTAGAGCTCTCCAGAGGATCTTGTTTCTAGGCGCATAAGATCTCAACGCTGCACCAAGAGTGATTCAAGCAAAAGGAAAGGACCGGGTTGCTAGCCCTGTCGCCCTATAACCATGCGAAGAAGATCTTCATATGTCCTGACCGCGTCGAAAACTCCATTCATCATTCTTCCCTTGATTACTCAGAAAACATCCTATAACCACCAAATATCACCTAGAAGTAGATTGATTCAATTATTTGTAGGCTAAAATTTCGCTGTTATTCATAATAATAATTTAAAAGAACAATTTCCAAATTTTTCTTCCTTTACAGATTATTTTAATGAAAATCTTATTAAAAGGCCCGGATAAAAAAAATTTTGTAGCTCCTCTTCTTATGTTTTTAAATGTTAATTTTGAATAAATTTATAATTTTGATTTTAATTTCGAAATATTTGATCCAATAAAATATTTTTAAATATGTTATTCAGTTTCATAAAATTTCTTCTCCACTTCTAAATAATAAAATAGCTTGAATTCATGCTCTCCTAGAGTTTTTATCCTCTTCAATCTCCTTCCAACCCTTCTCTTGTTCTTCTCATTTCATCTTTCCCAGCTGTTTTCAATGCGTCCAACTTCCACGACAGTCAGATCATATATATCAGGCCTTTGAGTACTCAGCATTTATGGGATGAGAAAACCGGGTGCTTTAAAAACTACGTTTGAAGCGTTCTTTTTTGGGGACGTGGATGGCCTAGTGGTTAGAGCATCCGGTTGTTGTTAACTCAGCAACGCGGAGTCCAACGTTCGAATCCCGCTGACGAAGAGTAAAATCTTCTGTGACTCATTCATTTATGGGGGCCAGGCCTTTGAGTACTCAGCATTTATGGGATGAGAAAGTGCTTTAAAAACTACGTTTGAAGCGTTCTTTTTGGGGACGTGGATGGCCTAGTGGTTAGAGCATCCGGTTGTTGTTAACTCAGCAACGCGGAGTCCAACGTTCGAATCCCGCTGACGAAGAGTAAAATCTTCTGTGACTCATTCATAAAATATATATATATATATATATATATATATATATATATATATATATATATATATATATATATATATATATATATATATATATATATATATATATATAAATATAACTAGGTAAATTCAATGCTAGGACTCCACCATATATATTTATATATATTACATATTATTATTATATCTATATATATAAAAATATATATGTTATTATATATATATATATATATATATATATATATTTATATATATATATATATATATATATTATGATGTATCGGATTCCAAATTTTTAATATCCGCTTATTCAGATGTGAATGCAGATATCTAATTTTTCATATCAGAAGATGCGGATGCGCATATTTAATGTTGAATATCTACGGATGCGGATGCGAATGCGTATGCGGATGTTTTCATTAATATATAAATGCTATAGGTTCCCTACAGCACTCAATAAACTAAAGGCGTTTTTGATTTGGCAAGAATTCTTCTAAACGGAAGAAGTTCTTCACTTTCCAATTTGATTTGTCAATATTCTTTCAAACGGAAGAAAATTTTCTAGCGAAATCGGGAATTTTTCTTCCATCCGCAAGGTTGCTTAATTTTATTCTTGAGTATTGTGACGTCACATGAAATCGTAAAAAAATGTTTTTTTAATGTTTTCAAGTTTTCGAACCACTATTTTATCTTCGAAATATATTAATTATGTTATTTCCCAAAGAACTGGTGAAATATAATTATAAAAAAATTACAAAATTGAGAAATTTTATTTCTATGCTTGTTGTGACGTCACTTCTCGAAGGAGCCAAACATGTTTCTGTTTATAAATATATATATATATATATATATATATATATATATATATATATATATATATATATATATATATATATATATATATATATATATATATATATATATATATATAAAAAAAT
>JABUQX010042730.1:7500-22500 GCA_015478945.1 Trachelipus rathkii
ACAAAGAAACTTAAAAATAAAGGAGGAGGTTGGAGTGAAGGCTATATTAAATAAGATGGATGCAGCCAGATTGAGATGGTGGGGACACCTGGAGAGGATGCAGGAGGAGAGAGTGGCCATGAGGAGATGGGAGTGGAGACAGTAGGTGGAGGACTCATTGAGAAGACATGGAATGCTATCGATGCTGGAGAAGAGAAGAGAGAGTCCTGGAGGATAGAGGAAGATGGAGAAGAGCTCTGGCCCCTTTGACAGGGTCTTGACCTTTCCTGGGAGCTGTTGTAAGTTGTAAATTATATATATATATATATATATATATATATATATATATATATATATATATATATATATATATATATATATATATATATATATATATATATATATATATATATATATATATATATATATAATTTGAACTCGATTGTTTCTATTGAGCTTTGCTGCCAACTACTCTTCTAGCAGTTGATTAAAAAAATTAATCGCCTTAATAATGAGCCCCTTCAGTATTGTCAGCCACTTCTGAACCATTTCAAAGGGTTTTTCAAATAGGTTTCGGTAGTTTCTCAATCTGGATATATGCCATAAAACTAAACTAGCAATATTAGCTTCTGTGTCAAATCCAAGATTCAAGTTAAAGTGGCTATCAATTCGATTAACAGTGACATCAAAACTACTGCAATGACGAAAGGAGTCCAAGAAATGCTGGTGAATTCTATAAAGGCCCTCCAAAAAGATAGCCCAAATAGCATGACTGATTATGCAGTTTCTGAAAGTAGTGCCGATGACTTTTTTGATTATGAAATATCAACTGGCATTACCACGACTACAAGCGAAGATTCGATGGATATGGAGGTTTCTCAAATTTTTTGCCGAATAAAAGTCTTTACTGGAATCTCTACGTCATTTTCCTGGTGTTTTGCAGTTTTTCATTTTTTAAATACAGCACCCCACTACCATCATCAGCATCAGTAGAAAGACTTTTCAGTTTGGTAGGTTATATTCATTCTCCTAAAAGAGGCAGACTGTCAGATGAAATGCTTAGCAGTTTGATATTTTTAAAAGGAAATTCAGTGTATGAGAAAAATCAGGTTTCCTAATCTTTTTAGTATCTCATCTATATATATATATATATATATATATATATATATATATATATATATATATATATATATATATATATATATATATATATATATATATATATATATATATATATATATATATATATATATAACGTAAGTAATTTATAATTTCTAGTTTTAAAGTATCTAGATACATGCATCGGCGATACATGTATCGTTATCGGTATCGCTAAAGGAGGTAAGCAAGTATCGGTGAATCGGTATCGCTTAATTAAGTAAATTTTTGTGTATCGATGTGTCGGTATCGCTTAAGCCAATTTTTTGTATCGATGCCCATATGTATATATAATAATAATAATCATAATAATAATAATACATATATAATATATATATATATATATATATATATATATATATATATATATATATATATATATATATATATAAATATATATATATATATATATATATACTGTATATATATATATTCTTCAGTGCTAGTAAATAAACACATATACATATATATATATATATATATATATATATATATATATATATATATATATATATATATATATATATATATATATATATATATATATATATATATATAAATCAAATGAAACAGGACTATATAATGGAAAAAATTAAATGACTAAACGAAATTTTTTACAAATAATAATAATAATAATAATAATAATAATAATAATAATAATAATAATAATAATAATAATAATAATAATAATAATAATAATAATAATAATAATAATAATAATAATAATAATAATAATAATTTACTATTATTAATTTCAAAAATTAAACACTAATAATGGTTTTGAAGCTGCACCAACAATGTCATGCAATAAATAACTTTATTGAACTATTATTATTGTTAAGAGATGGGTTGATAGTCTTGATGAAGAGGGACTCCAAGATCTTCCCGTCCGTTTCTGATCGAAATGATTTGAGTATCGAAAAGTTATTTGAAGAGATTGGGTGGTCCTGTGACATGGCATGCTCTCTTATGGCCGAATATTCGGGATTGGATAAGGGTCGACCTGTGCGGAAAGAGAGACCTCTGTGCTTAGATATCCTAATCATTAATTGTAGGATGGTTTCACCTACGTAGCAGGCGTTGCAGTCTGCACACAAATATTTATATACAACACAGGATTTAAGCAAGGCAGGGAGCATCTCCTTGGAGCTGAAGTACGAGCCTATACTATGAGCATTAACACAAACAAATCTGAAGTCGCATTGGGGAAAAGATGGTGTTAAAACTTCTTTAAGTAACCTGACCAGGTCTATAGAGCGGGATCCAAGGTATGGTAGCTTTAAGTAGATTTTTTCTTTTGGTACATCGTACGATGGGATTTTTGGACGGAATAAATTAGTCAAGTAAGAGCCCAATGTCTTATCGAAAATAGTCTGAGGAAACAGATTTATTGTAAAGAAAGTTCTTAAAAAGTCCATTTCTTTATGAAAGGATAGCCAATTGGAGCAAATTTTGTATGCTCTATCAAGTATGCAGAAGAACTTTACTTAAACAAATAAAATGATTTCTAAGTAGTAAGTATGATTTAATAAAACTATTAATTAAAATAAAATATGGTTTAAAAAACACACACACATCCTCACTATGCACAACACTACATAATATATATATATATATATATATATATATATATATATATATATATATATATATATATATATATATATATATATATATATATATATATATATATATATATATATATATATATATATATATATATATATATATATATATAGTAGTATATAACAGATATTTGCGACTAATATGAGGAATCTTTCAGAAAATGTTGGAGTAGTTTACATGCCAACGATACTTTTGCAAAGTTTGCCACCTGGAAAAGAAACCCTGCCCTAATGACCCCTCTCTCTATGCCATGATTTTTATGGTACACATTTTGGGTGCATTCTGGAGGAGGTAAATATTAGTTAGATTGTCAAATGCAATAGTAGCTAAGGATTAGTGGTTGGTAGAGCTCAGTATTTTTCCCAAAACCACTGAACCACACCGCACCAGCATCACACAACACCACACCGCACCCGTACCATACCACACTGCATATATATATATATATATATATATATATATATATATATATATATCTATATCTAAATAAATATATATATATATATATTATATATATATATATATGGCAAAAGTCCAGTTTCTGTTCAGGACTCAATTTTGGAGAAATGCATGATCGAGTCAGTCGTTATATGATGAACACGTGAACGATTGACCGAGTCGTCGGCGCTATATATATATATATATATATATATATATATATATATATATATATATATATATATATATATATATATATATATATATATATATATATATATATATATATATATATATATTATTTTAATCACAAGGTTAAAATAAAATAAAAGCCGTGTAACTTAATCTATGAGAATTAAACAAACTTATCCTAACCTGGACTTAGAGGCCGTGTAAGTTATCTTTAGTCGACTTACACGGCCTCTATGTCCTGGTTATGATAAAGTTATGTTAATTTGTTAGATTGACTTCAATGCTTTTGTATTATTTTAATCTTGTAAATTTTAGGTTTACTTTTGTTGGCCTCTAAGTCTAGGTTAGGATAGGTTCAGTTAATTCTGTTATATTGACTTATACGGCGTTTGTATTATTTTAATCTTGTAATTTTCACACATATTTAATATATTAAATATATATAAATTAATTAAAAAATAAAAATAAAATAAAACACACTCTATAAAGTCATATATTACTTTCTGTCGCTTGCAATATGCTCGTGACTGAGTTGAACTTGAGCGACCTTCACTGCGACTCACCATATACCGATTTCACAGCGACTCGAGTGACTCGCTCATGCATTTCTCCAAAATTGAGTCCTGAACAGAAACTGGACTTTTGCCATATATATATATATATATATATATATATATATATATATATATATATATATATATATATATATATATATATATATATATATATATATATATATATATATATATATATATATATACTATTTTATATATATAGGATCATGTCTGTTATCCAATTCCGCTTCCATATACATATCGGGATTGCATGGACTGAACACATTTCATAAAAGCCAATTAAATCTGTCATTTAGAGCCAAATTTAAACTGTAATGAAAAGAGCTTCACAACTTTTTAAAAATAATAAAACTGCACTACTAAAATCATTTGGAAAAATATACGAGTCATTTGAAAAATGTTTTTTAAAATTTAATAAAATAGTGAATATATATATATATATATATATATATATATATATATATATATATATATATATATATATATATATATATATTATACATATTATATATATATATATATATTATATATATTATTATTATTATTATTATATTATTATTATTATTACATATTATTATTATTATTATATTATATATGATATATATATTATTATTATATATATATATTATTAGATATTATTATTATTATTATATACATATATATATCAGATTATTAAATTATTATATTATATATATATATTATTATTATTATATATATATATATTATTATATATATATATATTATTATTGAGTTTCATATATATATATATACATATATATATATTTATATATTATATTATATTATTATTATTATTATATTATTATTATATATATTATAGTAGAGATATTATTTATATATATATATACATATACATACATATATACATATATATATACATATTATATATATAATTATTATTATTACATATATATATATATATAGCATATATATATATATATATATATATATATATATATATATATATATATATATATATATATATATATATAGGTATATATATATATATATATATATATATATTGGCTTTCACACCTAAAAAAACAAAATTATATGTAATAACTTATTTCAGTTTAAATTTGATTTATGTGCCTAAAGTTTGTAAAGCATAATTATAAATGTAGACGCCATCTACCTTTTTTTTTTTTTAAATAACGAATGCCATAGGTTGGTATACATAATTCCGTGGATGCATGACAGACCGCGCAGCGGGCTACCGCGGGCTTCCGGCAACACCGGTGCCTAAAATTAATATTAATTTTTCTTTTTTATTTTACAAAAAAGTAAAAAAAAAATTTCAAAATAATTAGTTCATTAATTTAACTTTCGCTGTGTGACATACGTTCTAGAGTTTAACCTTTATTTAACCTTTAATTTATTTCACTTTGCTTGTTTATAAAAAAAAAAAAAAAAAAATTGTAAATTTGTAAATTTTGTTTTATAACGTAAGTTATGGAAAAAATTGGCTTCAGCTTCACTGGAAGCGGATAATGGACATAAACGATTAAATTTGTTTATTCTATCTATTTATCTCTTAAGCCTAGTAACCAATCTAAACTCTTAGAATATCTAACTAAAAATAGATACTAATCTTATCTGAATTATCGTTCTTGAGTCCATTCACCACAAAAAATATAGCTTTTTTTTCTCTCTAAACTTCTCCAGCATGATGGTGACTCAAGCACTGATGGTGAACTTGCATACCATTTATATTTCAATAAAAATTATGAGCAGATAATATAGCTAGCTACACGTATCCTTGATCATATTTAGACTTCTCTCAAACTTATCGAAACTTTTTTAAATCCTTCTTACATGGTGATTTTTATTCTACATCTAGGTTCCTCTTATCGTTACCTTATCACTGTATCTTGCTTCATCTCTTTCAGTCATCGGCAGGAAAAGTCTCAGCATTGGGCAAAGAAACTAATTTTCCGCCTAAGGGCTTTAAACTTGTCGAACTTGCATTCGTTCTTCTTTTGTAGGTTATTTTCAATTGAAAGGTACTAGCTTTGGGCTACTGGCGGTGCCGCTACCCAGCACCTCTCTTATCACTTATTATATCTCATATATCTATCCATTCATCTATTCTATTTTATTATTATATTATTATTATTATTATTATTATTATTATTATTATTGGGCGAGGAAACTAATTTGTCGCCTCAGGGGTTTAAACTGGTCGAACTTGCAGTAGTGTTTCTTTTGCAGGTTATTTTCAATGGAATGGTACTGCTTCGGTTGAAGGTGTCCTTCGAACTATTATTATTATTATTATTTTAATTATTATTATTATTAGTTCATTATTATTTTTCATTATTATTAATTATTATTATTATATTATTATCTCATTATTAATATATTATTATTATTATTATTATTATTATTATTTATATATATATACGTAGTATCAAGGACGTCCGGACCACGACCCACCCTTTTTCGTTATGAAGGAAATAAAGAGTTATAGGTCTGAAACTTGAATATAGCTATTTTGGGGACTGGCCCGGCCTTGAATCAGTATCATTTTCAGTCGGTGGATCTATATAGGCACATGGGGTCACCCCCGGAGGGTGAAACGCCGATATGCGCCTTTACGGGCCTTTTGTTGCTATGATCATGAGAATCAATATTAGGCCTAAGAGAGTTAAGGTTCGAGCGTGATGACGTAATCTCGTCGCAGACGAGATTACGTCAGTGCGCGAGCGCGCACCCACACCCTTACATATTATTATTATTATTATTATTATTATTATTATTATTATTATTATTAATTATTATTATTATTATTATTATTATATTATTATTATTATTATTATTATTATTATTATTACTTCTTTAGTTGATTAAGGTTCGAGCGTTGATGACGTAATCTCCTCGTCGTCAGACCGAGATTACGTCAGTGGCGCGAAGGCGCGCGCCCACGCACTTACTAATTATTTATTATTTTATAATTATTATTATTATTATTATTATTATTAATCATTCTTATTTCTAATTTTCATATATAATTATTTTTATTTATATTTATCTATATATATATACGTTACTTCTGAGTTGTTTTAATATCCCTTCTACGTATCTAACATCTATTTATTTTTATCCGCCTTCTTCCATCGTCTCCTCCAGTACAGCGCATCCTTTGCCGTTCGGAGTTTCAATTTTCCTGCCCTGTCCAGCCTCCTCCATCTGCCTTGATTCGCCTCGCTAGCCTTCTACAGCAGCAGCAGCAGCCGCAACTCCGACTCCAACTCCGACTCCGACTTCGAATCTGTCCCCCGCACCGACATAGGGTTGACTTCCGGCGACTTTCGACTCTCCGACTTTCCGGGCTCCGCAAATCGCAAGCGAAAACGTTGAGTCCCTCTAAACGATCAGTTATTATTATTATTATTATTATTATATTATTATTTTTATATTATTATTTCCTTTATTATTATTATTCATTATTCATTCATTATATATATTTTATTATTTATTATTATTATTATTCTACTTATATAATTATCTTTATTATATCATTATCATATTATATTAATTATGGTATTAATTCATCATACTACACTTATATTTATTTATTTATATTATTTATTATTATATTAATTTTATTATTATTCATTATATTATTATTATTTTTGTCAAATCAAATTATTATTATATTATTACATTAATTATTATTATTTTATAATTTATTATTATTTATTATTATCATTTTATATATTTTATATTATTATTTTATATATTATTTAATTATTATTATTATTTATTCCCCATATCTTATTATAATCAATGCTTCATACTACTACACTATTATACGGTTTTTACGCAATACCCCTAAAGCGGTAATCATAAATCAAAACCACCATCCCATTCTATTACTGTCACCCCAACTCAACTGTTCCCACCATTGCTCGCATCTTTGAATCTTTGATTAAAGCGTCATATTTTACTAATTTTATCCCGTTTTAACATACACCCTACAAGCCAGTAAATCAGATAAATCCAACACGCATCCATCTACCTTCCCTGTCTCCTGTCCAGATATTCGATACTATTTGATCTATTGATTAGGTCAAATATTTTTTACTAAATTTTAAAACTTTTACATACCCTAAAATCAGTAAATCAGTAAATCAACACCATCCATACTACGCCATCCCTAGTTACCCTCACATACTGTCCAGATTGTTGTATATATCTAATTGATTATAGGTATCAATATTTTTTTTAACTTTTATTCATTTTTTACTAAAATTGTAGTACAACGTTTCTACATACCTAAAGGCAGTAAATCAGTACTCACACCCAATCACATCTACCATCTCTGTCACCCAATCCTGTCCATTACTGAAGGCTATTGATCTATTGAATCTATTGATTCCAAGTCACATTTGCGAGTATTCATTTTGGATAAACATTTAAATCCGAAGTTTCTTATACAAGATCAATCATATATATACCCAAACGCAGGGGGGATCGACGTAAGGGTTTATACACATTAATAAAACTTACTTTACACATCCATTCTATAGAATATAATATCAACAACGACAAACCAGTGACACATTTAGAATAACGGTTAAAACGTTTATCAAAGTCTACCTTATCCAACTAAAGTAACTAGCATAACATCCAAAAAACGAACCCTATTCACACTTTGTCAAGCATAATCTCTACATATTATCGTTAACCTTTACAAACAAACTGTCAAGCAGTAACATTTAACTAAAAATTTATCCACAAACAATGGTCAATTATCATACTTGATTCAACGAATATCTCTAAAAACATAATAAGGGGTTTTCCTCATCATTAAAGCTAAACATGACGGTACATGAACTAAGAAAATAATTTACAAAGAAACAAACCTAACAACAATCTTAAGCAAGAATAAGCAGTCAACATTATAACAACGTTTCGCACACTTAACACCACTAAAGTAACTAACACGGCACACAAAACGTAACCTATTCTTACTGTTTTTCCAAGCAATATCTCTATCATATTATCGTTAACCCTTACCGCCTGACACAGTTAACATCACATTATAAAGCTTTATTATCATCACACTTGAAACTATGGAATATAACCCAACAACGACAAAACCTAACACATTTAAACAGGGAATAAAACAATCACGTTAACAAGTTTCATCCTTAAACAAACAGTAAAAGTAACTAACCATAACAATCCAAAAACGTTAAACTTATTATTCCAAACTGGTCAAATCAAATGTCTCTACATAAACAATGTTAATCTTACACAGAACAAAACAGTACGTATTAAAAGAGCAAATAATTTTAACCATAGACTGCGTAATTTATCATAAACAGACCCCAAACGAAGTAAATCTAACGTAACAAATTTTCCATTAAGAAAGCCCCAGGCCCCAGCCATGTAACATGACCCCCCCCAGAACTAAGAATATAGTAATATTAGACAAGCACTGACACATCTTAAGGCAATAGAATAAACTGCTAACATTAACAAAGGCCAGATCCAAACTTATCATCAGTAAAAAGTAACTAACAGATTACAAAAACATAAAAAAAAAAAAAAACCATTGTTACTTTATCAAACATATTCTCCTCCCAATTATTGTTAATATTATACCAAACACTATATTTAACAAAAAATTTTAGCATACCTAACCTTAAATTCAGCATAAATACCATATGGGTAAACGACAAATACAAAGGTAAAGTTTTTTATTCTCTGTAAAGCTAAACTAATGAACATAGCATACTTAACGAACACAACGGCTATCAACGAATAAACAGCCATCCCCCAACATCTTAAAACAACAAAGCGTACATAAGGGGAACAAGTAAAACAAGTTTTCAGGTGTATAACATATATTTTCATAAAAAGAAACATTAAATAAAAATAAATACATTCAAACATAAAGTTTTTATTTTAAATATCACTTAATCATCTAAATCAGGAGGGAGACATAGGATTCCTGCTGAAAAAATTTTGAGCACAGTTCTATACTGTTTCTCAGAGATTCAACACATCGCGATAGGATGTAAGCATAAATACAACCTGCGACACTAAACCATTGCACTAAACCATTTTTCTGCGTATTTCGGTTCAACAGCAATCACTCGCTCACGACTGCCATAGAAGAAGTAACGTATCCTTTGGCTGATCGTTATTTAAGGCATTTTCTGTAATACTTGCATTATAACGGGAACCCAACATATGTTTTTCGTGTAAATATCGTAGAATTACACCATGGCTATATAAATTTAAGTCCCGAGTATGTCAACAAATCTTTAAGATGAGACTTTAAGTCGTTTTTTTCATGTCACCCAAAGCTGTTATATTTTCAGATGATGACAGAACAGTGAAACCTATACACGTACGCCAGAAGGTCAAGCATCATCGGGTTTCCAATAGTTGCGTGACATCAATAACTTTTAACACTTATCAGATGCAGTGAAAGCCAACATCTATTCTATTATAGCCCCTCAAGCTGTCACATTTGATTTCAGCAGGAGGCGATGTTGTCTCAGATGACACATACTCAGTACTTCACCCAAGCTTCAACCGGTTTGTCAGGATAATCTGAGGAATTCCTTCAAAACCCGACATGATTAAAGGTCTAATTACTTGGCACCTCTCCAATGAATATCAGGTAATATATTGCTTTCCCATTCGTTTTTACGAAAAAATGTAATTGACACTCGTTGGGTATTTACGAAGGTCTCGTAAAGAGGACAATCGTAGGAGGCAGAAACGAGAGGTCCATCATAACCAACACAACGCCAAAATGTCTTACTGACAAAATTCGTATGTATAAACAGATCTAAAAGGTTATGAGATTCTTTCTTTCAACCAATCTGAAGAAAGTAAACAAGAATACGACGTACGAATGACCCATATCAGTTCAAAAGGGTATAAATTCTCGTTTCGCTTAAGAACAACAACAACAAAACAACACAACAACAACAACAACAACACAAAAACAACAACAAAAACAATAACATAGTACAAAAAATAGTTCTTTATATACGAACCAAACAGATATATGGGGGGGGCCAACGTACATTGTTTTTCACACAATTAATAAAGGCTATACATAGCAATTAAAAAAACCAGAATAAGAATATATTGTACAAATGAAAACCTAACATACCTAGCGTAGGGGGTGCGAATTAAAACTACTAAAATTTTAACAAAGCTCCATACTTAACAACAGTAAGTACCCTAACGGCACACGTAACAAAACGTACCTAATTCACACTTTTCCCAGCATATCCTCTAACATATCAAAATGTTAATTTACATTAACATCGTAACATTTAACAAACAGTTTAGCATAAACCTGTTCTAATTCATCATACTGAACAAAGAAAATATATGCAAGCCGTAACAAATGTTTTTACATCAACTTCGTAACATTTAACAAAAAATCCATCATAACCTCGTCTAAATATCATAATTCCCCATCGAATAATTGCAAACATAACAGAGTTTTACAAACATAACAAAAAAATAACAAAATTTTTATCTCTGACATATGCATCAAAATAAGTTCTTTGTATATAAAATATCACAGTAAGCGTAATAGTTTTACTGATTTTAAAAAAAACAGTAAATCAGTAAATCAGTAATCAAACTGACCCATCTCGGCAGTCCCCTACCCATCCCACCCCGGCTGTGATCTATTGAACTATTAATCCAGTAATATTTCGAGTATCATTTGGAAATAAACATAACATAAAAATAAGTTTCTTTGTATATATATACTGACCTACGAATATATGATCAACCAACAAAGTTTTAGCCTCAATAAAGCTAACATATCATAACTGCAACTAAGAATATATATAATGTACAAAAGCAAACCTAACATACCTGCGTATAGAATAAGTCAGCTAAGATTCCTGAAAATTTCCCTACTTTTCAAAAAAGGTAAAGTGGCTAACAGTCATACAAAACCTCGATAATGTTCCACTTTTCGCTCCATATCAGCAACAGGTAAAAGCCATATTATCTAACAAAATCCCTTAATCCCTTAACAAAGTGACCAATCTATCAATGATACCACCATCTTGAACTATGAAATGACACTACCTTCATCAAAATGTCACTCGTTTCGAGTATAACATCATTTTGACCTATGAATAAACGTAGACATTAGCAAAACTCTAGGGCAAACCTAACATTACTCAACAAAAACTTAACGCTATGCTCACGTTTCTAACACATCATCGTCAGCTAACACAGTAATATGTAATATCTTACAAAAATCATCATTTCTCTACCAAATCAGTGTTATTTCCCATTGTCATAGTAATATATATTAAACATAACGTACCTAACTTCGACGAAAAAATAAAAAAAAAAATAAAAAAAAAAAAAAAAAAAAAATTTTTAAAAACAGTTTTCATCAACCAAGAGTATCTAAAACACAACACATTACCTTTCCGAGAGAAAACCCAGGGGGGATGGCGCCCAATGAAAGGGTGTGAATCCCCTGCGAGGAGGGATCACCCCGAAGGGGTGTAAAGCGGGCTTTACCCTCTCGGAAGGAGGGTAGGCCTCAGTTCTTCGGGCTGTGGCCCAAAGCCCGCTTTACCATTCACTACTATAATATATATATAATAATATATATATATATATTATATATATATATAATATATAAAAATAAAAAAAATTAATATATATATATATATATATAATATATATATATATATATATATATATATATATTATATATATATATATAATATATATATATATATATATATAATATAGTTGTACAATCATCCTGTTAGGGTATGCCTGTCAGGTGCTACCCTCCTCCAAAAAAAAAAAAAAAATCTTCTCTAAGATATTTTTATCTTCAAATGTTCGTTTCCTTCCTCTACTTTCTCTAATTTATCGTCTTGCTCTATGTTGTACAGCCTCCGCCAACCGAATTCCATCCATCTTTTCCTCGGTCTTCCACTGCTGGTCTCCTCCCTTCTCTGGTCTTTAATCCATTCATCTCTCTTCAAATCTCTCTCCCCTTCTCCTCATTGCTTCACATTGCTCAAAGCATCTTACTGGTTTTCTTCCGCGCCATGTCCAAAACAGGTTCCACTCCCAGTTCCTCTCCTTACCAGCTCGCTCCTCAATTCTGTCTCTCAAAACGATTATCGACCGCTCAAATGATTTTAAGGGCACCCCTCATTTTCGGGCAGCTTCTATTCTGGCTTTTTTTTTGTAACGCTTTATTTCATTGTTCCAGCATTCAGATCCAATACTACAATTTCGGGCTTCAGAATTGTTTTGGAGTACATTAATCATTTATAACCTCTGTTGAATCCCCTCTCTCCTTTAGCAACGGGTATAACATTCCTTAGCATTGTGTGAGAAACGTCCCAGATTCTCCCTTTAAACTCATCATTTTGTTTTTTCCCTTGATCAATCAAATAACCCAAGCTCAAATACTTATATATATATATATATATATATATATATAATATATATTATATATTATATATAATATATATATAATATATATTATATATAATATATTATATATATATATATATATATAATATATATAATAATATATATATATATATATATATATATATTATACATATATAATATATATATATATATATATTGAGAAAAATACTACAGTGGTAACAAAACTACTTGGGATTGACCTGGGTCCTAGCAGACTGAACGCGTATGTGCTTGACCAATACGCCAACATGGAACTAAAGAAGAACGCGAGAATTCTTCCTGTGGTGAATATATAGCACCCACTCAAGACAGGAACCACAACGCGCTTTTCCCGTCCACACTCGGGCGCGTAGGTCAAGCAGAGCAACCGAGCAAAGTGATAAAATAACTCAGCAACCGAGGGATTTCGTATTTATTGAAACTAAGGTAAACTGCATTAACGCCGCATTGTCCAAAAAAGTATTGATAAAAATACCCCTCTCTGAGCTATTCAACCCCTAAAAACGGGAAATTTGAACTGGGCCCTAGCGATGGAACGCGTATGTGCCTTTGACCACTACGAGCCACGAAGGACTAAAAGAAGAACGCAGCAAGAAAATTCTTCCTGTGGTGGATATAAGCAGCCCCACAAGACAGGGGAAATCCGGCGCCCTTCCCGACCACACTCGGGCGTAGGGTCAAGCAGAGCACCGCACAAGGTGATGAAAAATACTCAGCAACCGGGGGATCGTATTTTATTGATAAGGTAAACTGCATTAGGAGGGGTATTTTTATCAATACTTATTGACACTGCGGTTAATGCAGTTTACCTTATCAATAAAATACGATCCCCCGAACGCTTCATGAGTATTTTTTACCTTGTGCGGTACCCTGTTTGACCCTACGCCCGAGTGTGGACGGGAAGGGCGGCCGGATGTCCTGTCTTATGGGTGCTTTATATTCCACGGGGAAAGAAATTCTGAGTTTCTTCTTTAGCCCATCATGTGCGTAGTGGTCAAGCAGCATACGCCGTTCAATTTGCTAGGGCCCAGGTTCAATCCCAAGGGTGAATAGCTCAGAGAGGGGTATTTTTATCAATACTTATTGACAAACTTTGATGTTACTGCAGGTTTACCTTATATATTATATAATAAATATATATATAATATAATATATATATTATAAAAATTTTATATAATATATTATATATAAATATATATTATATATATATATATATATATATATATATATATATTATATATATATATATAGATATATAATAATATATATATATATATATCATATATATATAATATATATATATATATATATATATATATATATATATATATATATATATAATATATATTATATATAATATATATATATATATATATATATATATATATAAATAAAATAATTATTATTAAAAAAAAAAAATATTATATATATATATATATTTCTTACATTGGACATAACCCACGGAGTGTTAGGATTATCTGATACATCCCACTGCACTCCTTTTTCTCTCCGGATCGTCAATTCGTGCTTCACGTTCTCAGAGACT
>JABUQX010042730.1:30000-35000 GCA_015478945.1 Trachelipus rathkii
TAATGTTAGCATTTTTATTCATACGTAAAGTATGTTAGACATGATATTTTTATGTTATAACCTTTATAAGGCTAAATATTTATATTATGATCATACGAAAGAGCTTATTTTTATGTAATGTTTATCCCTCATTGATACTTAAAGATAACTTTAATTACTTATAGTTGATATTTTTAATAAAAAAAGTATAAAATTTATAAAATAAAATGTTTTTGATAATTTTATGTAATGTTTATACAAGAATCATATTTTTATGTTACGTTGTACAAACACTTAAGTTTAATTAAGACTTTAATCATTTAATCAGGATTATATTCGTTTAATCAATGGATCTCGGTTGATATGGATGGGGTAGGGGATGTGGCTGTTTAGAGTTTGATCTATTGATCAATTGATCAATCGATATTTTTTAAATAGGAGTAATGAAAATTTAGTAAAACATAATTTTTTATAAATTACATGTTATGTTCATATAATAAACTTATTTTTATGTTATGTTTAGGCATAACACATGCCCAAATATGACGTAAAGCAGTAAGTCAATAGAGCATGGCCAGGGATTGGCATGGGGAGTGGGAGGGGGTATGATGTATGCGCTAATGCTTTACAGCTTTAAGGTCAGTAAAATACATTTTTTTAATAAAAAACTATAATTTTCTTTAGTAAAAACATAAATGGTTAATATTGAAAATTTGAAATAGAACTTCGAAAAATAAATATAATGTAAGTAACAACTCTAAACAAAATAAATATGAAATTTTACACTAAAGAGAATATAATTGTTTAGGTTTAAAACGAAATTTGAAAATAAAATTGTCTCATGTAAAAAGAATGTGATGTACTCTAAATATTATAGTTAATGATCGAAACCAGAAAATGGGTAATAAAAAAAAGGTAATAAAAATATAAATGTGTATGTTTGAAAAGAAAATGGAGAAAACAAATAACTTGTGTTATATTTTAAATGATATATATATATATATATATATATATATATATATATATATATATACTATATATAGTATAATAATATATATTATATATTATAATATTATATGTGTGTGTGTGTATGTTTGAAAAGGAAATGCAGTACAAATTATTAAAGACGCAGTTTTAAATGACATAATTTAGAGTAAAAATATAAATGTATATGCTTGAAAAGAAAGTGGTAGTATCAAATTATTAAAGTCATAGTTTAAATGAAAATATATTTATTAGAAAACGGAATACATTTTTTTACTTTATAGAATAAACGCTACAAGTAGCTTTTATTCCATTTTATTTATATATATTATATATATATTATATATATTGATATAATATATATATATATATAATTATATATATAATATATATATATATAATATATTTATATATATATATATATATATATATATATATATATATATAACTATATATATATATATATATATAATATATATATATACTATATTATTATATAATATATTATATACCTATATATATATATATATATATATATATAGTTATACTATATATATATTATATATTATATATATATATATAATATATTATATATCAGGGTTGGTTCAAGGTACATTTGTTCAAGTACAAGTACAAGTTCAAGTACTCTAGAATTGTTCAAGTACAAGTACAAAGTAACAAGTACTCTAGAAATTTGTTCAAGTACAAGTGCAAGTACAAGTACACGGTATCAAGTACAAGTACAGTACAAGTATTTAAAAAAAACTTGCATTTATATATATATATATATATATATTAGAGGGATATATATCAATATATATATATATATAATATATATATATATATATACTAGTATATATAATATTATATAATATATATAATATATATATATATATATATATATATATATATATATATATATAATAATATCTCATCATCATCATCATCATCATCATCAATCATCATCATCATCATCATCATCATACATCATCATCATCATCACTCCATCGTTGCTCCCAAGACTGGGCAAGGTGCGAACATATACCGGAAACTAAAAATAGAAGAGAATATGAAGCAATAGAAAAAGAAAGCCAGCCCTACGCCCCGTTTATACAATTAGTGAGAACTCGTCGCAGTCAGAAAAATGCCACCCTAGAAGTTTCACGGGACCGCGAATTGACGCCTCAGCTATGACCTCTCTCAATGTGGGGTTCATTCCTTGGCCCAGGTGGCTACAACCATCCTCCTCACAAAACCCACCAATTTCACTCCTGTTATGCACCTTTCTTTCGCCTCTGCCAAACTCACATTTCTCTCTTCCAGGCATTCCTTTTCTGACTCATACCACTTTTTCTTCTGTCTCTCCGGTCGATTCCCAGCTCACTTACCACTATACATCCGTTTAACCGACGGCGTCTGTCAATCCATTCCTTTCCACATGACCAACAATCTCACGTACTTTCATTTATTCTTCATTTACCCAATCTCCACACCACAACTCTCTAATACGTTCATTTCCCTCATTTTATCATTTCTTGTCACACCTCCATTCTTTTCACACCTAACACGCCACTAAAGATTGTCATCTGAACACATTGTAATTTAGATCTATACCTCTTATTCTCCAGACCATAGTCGCACTACTATACATTAACACGGTAACACATACGCTGATGTAAGACCCTAGCGATCAGCCACTTTAGTCCGCTTTACATCCACCAAACCGATTTAATACTGCACCAGCTCACCTTGTGCCATTCACATTTTCCTACTACAACTCTGCATCATCGCTCCCTTTTCATCCACATCAATATCCTAAATATTTAAATTCAGAACACTTTTTCCAGCTGCTCACCATCTAACATAACTTCACACTGAGGTCCTGCCTCACTCACAACCATAACGCTTACTCATCTACGTTTACTTTCAACCCTTTCTTTTACACACCCTAGCAAATCTCTCTACTAGTCCTCTCAAACTCACTTCAGATTCGCCACACAATGCCCAATCATCCTCATATAATAGGTAGGGAATCTCACTCTCATCCATTCTCCATCATTCTATAACACTATCCCTTGTCACCGCTACCTCTAATTCTTTCATAACTCATCCATATACAGATTGGATGGCCAAGGAGACAACACAATCCTGTCTCACTCCGCTATTAATATTAAAAATATCACTTTTCGACTCTATTTTATTACACACGCTTCACTATCGTTATATAAATACTTTTGATTTTATTCAGAAGCTTACCAGGCGGCCCAACACCATATCACTAACCACCTGCATAGAGCTTCCTATAATCATATTATACGCCTGTTGCAAATCCATAAAATCCAAATACAATTTATTCTTCTCCTCCCTCTTTTCCAATCATTTGTTTCAATGTAACAATTTGATCCACACATCCTCTAACCACTTCTAAAATCGCACCTTATTCTTCCCAAATTAGTTCTTCACTCATTCGACGCACTCTTTCGACAAAATACCAGCATATATCTTCCCTACAACACTCAATAACTAATTACCCTATAATACCTACAGTTACCTTTTTTCCCCTTACCCTATATATAAAGGTACTAATATTGACTCTACACCTATTAGCTCGCGTTTTCCTCCCTTGCTTAACTTTTTTCTTTTAGGGAGCGTTCTTAACCCAATCCCTCGACTATACACTCAATAAACGTTTTGTATGCAACTCCAATCTAATAATCACCATCTCGCCTTATATATATAATATATATATATATATATATATATATATTTCATTATATATATTATAATATATATATATATATATATATATATATATATATATATATATATATATAAATATATATTATTTTATATAGACGCTATATAATAGGTTTTGAGGTGAAATTCTGAAGAGGTTTTGAGAGGATTGGTAGAAAGATTTTGGAGGGTGTGTAAAAAGGATGGGTTTGAAAGTAAACGTAGATAAGTAAGGTTATGGGTTGGAAGTGAGGACAGTCCTCGGTGTGAAGTTATGCTAGATGGTGAGGCAGACTGGAACAAGTGACGCGAGTTTAATATTTAGGAATATATATAATGTTGTGACGAAAGAGGAAAGGGTGATGCAGAGTGTAGTAGGAAAGTTGTGAATGGCAGGAAGGTGGCTGGTGCAATTAAATCGTTGGTGGATGTAAAGGGACTAAGTCTTGAGTGCGCTAGTGCCTTGCGTGATGGTAAGTTGTTAGCCTGTGTTAATGTATGTAGTAGACTATGGTCTGGAATAAGAGGTTATAGATCAAAGTACAATGTGTTCAGATGGACAATTAAGGTCGTGTTAGGCGTAAAAAATAAAGCATACATTTGAGGAATGAACGTATTAGACAGAGTTGTCTGGTATGAAAAAAGGGTATAAAATGAGAGAATCAATGAAAGTACGATTTAGAGAGTTTGGTCATGTGAAAAGAATGGATGATAGTCGGTTGGTTAAGCGGATGTATAGTGGTGAGTGTGCTGGGAATTGACTGGCTGGGAGACCGAAGAAAAAGTGGATTGAGTCAGAAAAGGAATGTCTGGAGGAGAATGTGAGTTTGGAGTGGAAGAATAAAGGCCATCAAAGGACTAAATGGCAGGGTTTTGTGAGGGTGTATGGTTTGTGGCGCCACTGGGCCAAGGAGAACCCTTACATTGACGATTTAGCATAGTGAGGATCCGTCGCGGTCCCGTGAAGTCTAGGGTGGATTTCTGTGCGGCGAGTTCCCACTAATAGGTATAAAAGGGAGTTTAAGGCTGGGTTTTCTTTTCGACTTGTGTCATTTCCTTCTACTACTTTTCCGTTTTCTGTGCATGTTAAGTCCACCTTACCCCCAGTCTTGGGGGAAAAAAAGGGGATGATGATTTGATGATGATGATGAATGATGAATATATATATATATATATATATATATATTATATATATATATATATATATTATATATATAAAATATATATATATAATATATATATATATATATATATATATATATATAATATATTATATATATATATTATAGTGACCCTATTTT